>JADBJO010004305.1:5000-20000 GCA_016801955.1 Conus betulinus | reverse complement strand
GGACCAACCTGAACCCAGTTTGGTGAAAAGTTATAATGGGACCATAGGACCAACCTGATCCCACTTTGGTGTAAAGTTAGAATGGGACCATAAGACCAACCTGAACCCACTTTGGTGAAAAGTTAGAATGGGACCATGGGACCAACCTGAACCCAGTTTGGTGTAATGTTAGAATGGGACCATAGGACCAACCTGAACCCACTTTGGTGTAAAGTAAAATGGGACCATAGGACCAACCTGAACCCAGTTTTGTGTGTAAAGTTAGAATGGGACCATGGCACCAACCTGAACCCAGTTTAGTGTAATGTTAGAATGGGACCATAGGACCAACCTGAACCCAGTTGTGTAAAAGTTAGAATGGGACCATAGGACCAACCTGAACCCAGTTTGGTGTAAAGTTAGAATGGGACCATAGGACCAACGTAAACCCAGTTTGGTGTAAAGTTAGAATGGGACCATAGGAAGAACCTGAACCCAGTTTGGTGTAAAGTTAGAATGGGACCATAGGAAGAACCTGAACCCAGTTTGGTGTAAAATTAGAATGGGGGCCATAGGACCAACCTGAACCCAGTTTGGTGTAAGTTAGAATGGGACCCTGGGACCAACCTGAACCCAGTTTGGTATAAAGTTAGAATGGGACCATAGGAAGAGCCTGAACCCAGTTGGTGTAAAGTTAGAATGGGACCATAGGACCAACCTGACCCCAGTTTGGTGTAAAGTTAGAATGGGACATGGGACCAACCTGATCCCAGTTTGGTGTAAAGTTAGAATGGGACTCCGGACCCACTTAATAAAGTTCAGTTCAGGTCCGTGACATTCTGCTAGGATCAAATGCGTGACCCAGCATCTGTTTCCATTCTCAGTAATGCTACTGAAGTTTGTGCTGAATTTTTGGTAGCTGTGTGCAGGGGCGGATTTAGTAGAGGGGGCCGGTCCAAGTGTTCTGAACCCTCCTCCCTTCCACCCACACTTACCTTCTCTGCCAGATCTCAAACGCAACTCACAAATTTACATTATCTTCAGCATTTAGGGCCAGAATAGTTCAGTTGGTAGAGTGCCAGACTCCTAATCTTGGTGATCCTGGGTTTGCGGGTTCGAATCTCCACCAGACCGTTTCGGTATAGGAGGATTTTTCCCTCGGAGTTAACATTGGTTCTGACACCATTTCCCATACAGTCCTTCGAATGAGACTATAAACCGAGGTTCCGTGTGTGAAAGCACACACAACATCTTGAACACACGTCAAATCCCATGAACAACTTTAGGAGAGAAAAGACAGTTTTGGTCGTTGGTATGGATGACACGTTACACATAGCATGCACCGTGCGTGAGAAATGGAAAGAATGAAGGAAATGAGGAAATAAAGTGAACAATATTGACTGGATGACACAGGAAACGACTGAATGAAGCGCCAGCTGGCAGCTCTTCAGTCGGCACTACCCAGGTAGGCAGTCCATTGTATAAACGAGTGTGGATTGTAAAACGCTTAGAGCTTGGTCTCTAGCCGTGAATAGGCGCTATATAAACATTCATAATAATAATGATAATAATCAGAAGAAGAAGAATAGGGGGCTTCGTTTCCCTCATCCTCCTCCCTGTGGTTTGTGTGTGTGTATATATATATATATATATATATATATATATATATATATATATATATATATATATATACAGAGAGAGAGAGAGAGAGAGAGAGAGATATATATATATATATATATATATATATATATATATATATATATATATATATATATATCCAGAGAAAAGAGAGAGAGACGGATAGATATACAGATACACACATACGTATCTATATGTGTATGTGTGACCTGGTGGAACGTCATTTCCACTCATGGAACTCATTCACTCACGTGTGTGTGTGTACAGTGTGTGTATGCACACGTGCGTACAGTGTGTGTGAGAGAGAGAGAGATAGTGTAACTTTTTTTAGTTTGGTGATGTTGACATGTAGGGCTTACTTCCTTATTTGTTATTCTTGGATATAAAGATCATCATCATAATCTTCATCATCGATGTCATTGTCATCATCATGATCATCATCAACAACTCTCTCTCTCTCTCTCTCTCTCTCTCTCTCTCTCTCTCTTTAAACGTCCAGTATTCAGCTTCATAAATCGAAACATACAAAGCCAGATAGTCATTTCCCGCCTTTTTATTTTCAAATCAGATACACGTTAGTGAGTATTGCTAACCACACACACACTACCCCACACACACACGTAGACACTAATATCTCATGAACAGTTTAACACAATGGCCATCAGAAAGATCCAAGTTTACCAACAGAGGACATCCTTACCGCAATAAAAGATCTCAATCGACTTAAACACATACAGATGAATAAATACATGAATGAAAATAACAAACAAATAAATAGATAGATAAATGAATTAAAATCTATCAATGAAGAAATGAATAAGTAAACAGATGAATGAATTAAAATGAATAGATCGAGATAAAATACCTAACAAAAAAAGCAAACAAAACAAAACAAAATCCTTATTGTTCGTTACCAGCTAAGACAAGACCTGACTACCTGGAAATTGCCATCAGGAGTATTTCCCACCCAGGATTAAAAACTTTCCAGCACCACTTGCACCCCCCACCCCCCATTCCATCCTCCCCCCACCCCCCCCCCCCCCCCCCTACCCCCCCACCCCACCCCCCAATACACACACACACACACGCAAAATGGTAAATCTTGAAAACTTCTTCACCCTCAAAAATTTCTTCACTGTAATAAAAGTTCATGAACTCACGCCGAAGAAAGCCACCCCCACTGACTATACCTCCCGGAGTAGTTATATCCAAAGTCATATGAACTGACCACCCGACCTGCTGACCCACCAGACTGACCCTTTATTAAGACACCACAACAACTGTGCGGACATGACGCAATGAAGAAAATGCAAGTGGAGATCACCTGGCCTAAAGAGACAGTGGAGGGAGGATGAGTAATTTCCCCTGTCACTGGCTCGACTTCCATTGCACATGCTGAAGGCATTCCCCACTTCCTGAACGCATTCCCGACTTCCTGAAGGCATTCCCCACTTCCTGAACGCATTCCTGACTTCCTGAAGGCATTCCCGACTTCCTCAAGACTTTCCCCACTTCCTGAAGGCATTACTTGCTTCCTGTAGATCTGATTAGCTGTCCGTCTGCCTCTTGTCCACAGACTGATCCTCTGTTCAAAACACTTCCCCGCTGGAAGTATACAAGAGGTTGAAGTCCACACACGGTGATTCGCCTGTGAGGAAAAGCCACGTGCAGGCATTGGTCTGCCCTTGCTGAACAACACACTTGCCACTCAAGAAAGCAGACAACTCAATGGATCAAATCTCCAGAGGCGCACTTTGACTGTACCGCCTGGATACGATTTGTGACCTGCATGGCCGAAAAGGACTCTGAGAGAGGCAAACAGTGAGAGAAGAGAAGGCGAGATACTTATCATGTTCTCTGCACATCTTTTGTCGGGGCTTAATGTCAGTCAACATCAACAGAGATCAGTGTGTGAGACACTGCAACAGTCAGATACTCATGGAATGACTTATGATGGTGACTGCCTTGTTCACATAGGCTTAAAACCAGTCTGTACTGGCTTGTATACAAGACAAATAATATGTCATTTTTTGTTGACATTTTAACAAGATATCATTCATTCAACAACCTTTCTTCTGTCTGATTGCCAAGTCCACTGGCGCCATTCACAACAGCAGAGAGAGATAGAGAGAGCAAGAGAGAGAGAGAGAGAGAGGGAAACACAGAGAGAGAGAGAGAGACTATGGATTACATAAACGGTTGTTGTGTGCCAGAATTTCCTCAACACAATACAGACTTTCTGGAAGACATTCTCTATCATAGTGAGATGTTGTTGGTCTCTCTTTAGAAGAACCTTCAAACTGAACTGTTAGCAAATTAATATCCATTTTGGGAACACACTAACTGATGTCCATACAGCAAAACAAATAGGCGTTGGTGTTAAGAAAGAAAGACAAGCAAAACAATCATCACAGAAAGAAGACCACCAGATGGTATATCACTAGCAAAAGTACCCTCTGGCTCTTCAGGTAAAAAATTACTAGTTAAACAAACACTAAGTGCAGTACCGCATGCGCAAGTGCACACACACACACACACACACACACACACACACACACACACACACACACAAATTAAAGCATGAAGATGGTGATTATAACCAGTTTCTATTTACATACTGCGCAACACATGGTTATTTTGACATTCTATTCTACAAATTGTTCAGCACATTCTGTTCTACAAATTGTTCAGCACATTCGATTCTACAAATTGTTCAGCACATTCAATTCTACAAATACAGGCCAGCTCTACTGGCTCATTTGCAAGTCAATTCAAACTCTACAACTGAATTAAAAGCAAAGCAATAAAAGAATACAGTGAAACTTCCATTAAAACACCTCAAGAATCCTTGCAAAAAAAAAAAAAAAAGGGGGGGGGGGGGGGGGGGGGGGGGGGGGGCGCTTAAATATGAGACAGTTTATACATTGCAAGCATCATAACTTGGATGTCATTGTAACATGGACAAATATTAAAAAAATTTCCAGGAAAAAATAAACAAGTCTTCACAGAGAGAGAGAGAGAGAGAGAGAGAGAGAGAGAGAGTCCTCACTCAACACTAAATTTAACGTGGACAATGTAAGGAATGTTCATGAAAAATAAGCAAGTCCCGATCAGGCGAATATTCTTAAAGGGAGGTAAATCTAACATGGACTATGTAAGAAATGTTCATGGAAAAAAAATGTAATAAGCAAGTCTTGATAAGGAGAGAGAGTTCTTAAAGGGAGATAAATTTAACATGGACAAAATCAAAATTTTTTTCAGAAAAAAAAACAAACAAGTCTTAATACAGAGTCCTTACTGGCAGGGAGTGGTGTGTGTGTGTGTGTGTGTGTGTGTGTGTGTGTGGAGGGGGGGGTTTGAATTTTTAAACATGGACAAGGCATGAAATGGTGGGGGGGGTTTTTTGGGTTTTTTTTTTTTTTGGGGGCGGGGGGGGGGGGGGGGGGGGGGTAAATTTTTAACATGGACAAGGCAAGAAACGGTGGGGTTTTTATTTCAAGTTTTGATAGGAAGACAGTCCTTACACAGAGGTAAATTTTACATGGGAGAACAAACTTAAAAAATACTTTTTTTAAATGCAGAAAACTCACTCTTTATCAGGAACAATCTTGACTGGGAGGCAGAGGTAAAGTAGAAAGTCAGAAATTTTACAGAAAAAAAGCCCAAAAAGCTGGTGATAGGCAGAGTCCTCACTGTGTTGAAAATGTGCTGAAGACAAAAGTCAACAGATGATTCAGAAAAGAAACACGTCTCTACTGGCAGGTAACTTTCACGTGGAAAAAGAAAAAGAAATCATCAAGGAAAATAAATGAATAATAAGAATACCAAAGACTTTATCAGCAGGTAAGATATAAGATGGACAAAGGTAAAATATTCCTAAGACAAACTGATAAATCTTTACAGTAAAGTGTCCTTTAGCAGGAGGTACAGTTATGTGGTGTGGGCAAAGTGAAAAATGTCCCTTAAAACAATTTTGTAATATTTCTTTAAAAGTTAGCCAGGTGGGGGGGGGGGGGGGGGGGGATATAAATGCAGTGTAGGTTAAATACTCCCTTCAAACCCCACCACGCTAAAAAAAAAAAAGTTCCAGTGAAAGAAAATCATTAAAAGGAGAAGAACTGGAAAAAGACAAAGTTAAAAAAAAAAATCCAGAAAAATGTGCATCTAGAGGGTAAATGGGGAAGAGAATTTCAAACAGAAAATCCTTTTAGGGCAGACAAAGAAAGACACAGGAAGCCCTCTACTGGAAGTTCTATTGTCTACATCACAGATCCACAGTCATTGTAGTTTCCAAGAACACTAAAACAGATACGGCCAGCACACACACACACACACACACACACACACACACACACACACACACACGTCATTTCAATAAGCAAAAATCAGTATAATCCCTATGGTACACATATAAGGGATAAACTCAGTGATGTAAAAAGCATGCCGTCATGTTTGCCTTATTCTCTGAAGAAAGGTGGTAGGACTACGTCAAAATGTTTATTCATGACAAAGAACTAGCAGTATGCATAAATGAATCAATAGTTTCTACCAGCAGTACTGAAAAATGCTACAGTGAAAGCAAACAAACCAAAAAAAACAAAAGCATAGATTATGCAAAAATGCTCTTACAATTACTAACCATAAGATCAAAGACGAGCAAAATGAAGCATCCAACTTTACTACCTCTTTTGAAAATTTAAAACACACACACACACACACACACACACACACACACACACACACAACACACACACACACACACACACACACACACAAACCCAAGAAACATAAAAAAGATAAAACAAAAAAATTACTCTACATGAGATGAGAAAAAAAAGTTCATCAAAATACCTCTGGCAACACGACATTCAAAGTCTAACAAATCAGGTGGAAAAAATGAGGACAAAGATATGAAACGAACACTACCGTCAAAATAAATGAACGAATAATTTTCTTTTAATTCAGCTTCTATTTGGCGACTATGCTCATTCCCCCATCCCTCTCTCTCTCTCTCTCACACACACACACGCACAGGACACAGAACCTCTGTTAAGATCAGTACTCCTCCCGACCTGCCTGTGAAAGACATTCAGTTTGATTGGAAAAGCCCAGCGGCACCAGACAGCATGAGAACAGGTCAGCATTGACTGTGCCCCCATGTCTTTTGAAAACCCAGCAGAAGACAGCATCTCACAAATTATTGTCTCTGGAGGGATTTGAACCCTTGACCTTCCAACCAGTAAAGCCTGGGATGCTTACCATTGCGTCATGGTGATTTGTTCAGAATTGTAAAGTTTCCTACATGAACAAGAACGAGAGTGTAAAAAAAGTTTATGCCATCATCGTTAAGTTCTATCAGTTTCATCTGCTGAATGCTTATGATGAGGTAAAAAGACATTTATGCCCTCCACAAATCTGCACCGTATCTATCACAACAGGTTTGTTCGACAGAAAAAATGTATTTCATCATCGTACGAATAGGAATACAAACAAACATGCCTTAGCATGCAACACCACATGCAAATATACACACACACTCACTCATTCACTCACACACACACACACATACACACACACACACACACACACTCACACACGCACACACACACACACACACACACACACACTAACACACGAATATACAAGACATTCAGCCCTAGGTCATGGTTTTTATCAAAGCAATCACAAACGTAACACACTTGTGATAAATCGAGACACAACATGCAAACAATCTTTTTTTTTCAAAGGCTTCAAGGCACTTTGGATTGTAGGAAAACCCCCATGGTCTTTAGTTTCATGCAAAAAATCTCATCCATGAATAAGGCACCATGAAATGTAGGATGCACTAACATCTGTGTGGTCAAAATCCACATCATAAGTCCCACTGATTTAAACAGAAAAAAAAAATGAGAAAGAAAAGAATAGGAAAGAAATAAAGTCTTTTGGTCATAATCCACACCTTAAGTCCCGCTGATTTTTACAATGACAACAACTAAAACCCAAGAATGGGAAAAAAAAAAAAAAAACACGAAACCCCCTCAAACTTTTCATCCAAGAGAAAGCACTGAAGAATGTAGAATGCGCTCACATCTGTGCGGTCAAAACCCAAGCCTTAAGTCTCACTGATTTTTTAAAGAATCTATAAACAAAACACAGTGGAATGTAAGATGCACTCATGTATGTGCAGTCAAAACCCAGGTCTTAAGTCTTATTGATTTGAAAAGAAAAAAAAAAAAAAGCAAAAAAATCGTCTATAAATAAAGCACAGTAGAATGTAGGATACATTAATATCTGTGCGGGTCAAAACCCAAGTCTTCTTACGTCTCACTGATTTGAAAAAAAAAAAAAAATATATATATATATATATATCGTCCATAAATACAGCACAACGGAATGTAGGATGCACTGATATTTGTGCGGTCAACACCCAGGATGCACCAATATTTGTGCGGTCAACACCCAAAGTCCTCAGCCCACCTCCTGTTGCAGTCACTTTGTGGGGACAGGGCGTAGTTCACCTCCTATACTGTCCTGTGCTGAACAACACTTTTGGATCAGCAGAACCTTTTCCACTGCTGCTGTTTTGGTTTTTTTTCATCTGCTGAATCACTTTAAATTGACTTTTGAAACATTTTCATAATAACTCCGCCTAACAACGTGGACAAACGAATCACGGGACAAAACGCGACGCGTTTCGACCTCTAAGGTCTTCATCAGGCAAGATCAACAACACTCTGGACAACAAAAATGAAGAACGAGTGATCACTTGTCACTTGAATCAACGCCCATCTTGGGCCAAATTTGATGAAGATAATGATTGCTCATTCTTCACTTTCCTTGTCCTGAGTGTTGTTGATCTTGCCTGAAGAAGACCTAAGAGGTTGAAACGCGTCGTGTTGTGCCTTTGATTTGTTTGTCCATGTTGTTCGGTGGAGTTATGAAGACTACTTTTTAAAAAAATTTGAATACATTTCCTTCCTAACACTCCTCACCCATACCCTTCCTAACACTCCTCACCCACACCCTTCCTAACACTCCTCACCCACACCCTTCCTCACACTCCTCACGCATACCCTTCCTAACACTCCTCACCCACACCCTTCCTCACACTCCTCACTCATCACCCTCCCTCACCCACACCCTCACCACACACCCCTCCCTCACACTCCTCACCCACACCCTTCCTCACACTCCTCACCCACACCCCTTCCTAACACTCCTCACCCACACCCTCCTCACCCTCACACCCTTCCTCACACTCCTCACCCACACCCTTCCTCACTCCTCACCCACACCCTTCCTAACACTCCTCACCCCCCACCCTTCCTAACACTCCTCACCCCTCACACCTTCCTAACACTCCTCACCCACACCCTTCCTACACTCCTCACCCCACCCTTCCTCACACTCCTTACCCCCACCCTTCCTAACACTCCTCACCCACACCCTTCCTCACACTTCCTCCCACACCCTCCTCACACCCTCACCCACACCCTCCTCACACTCCTCACCCACACCTTCCTACACTCCTCCACCCTTCCTCACTCCTCACCCACACCCTCCTCACACTCCTCACCCACACCCTCCTAACACTCCTCACCCACACCCTTCCTCACACTCCTCACCACTCCTCACCCTTCCTAACACTCCTCACCCTCACACACCCTTCCTAACACTCCTCACCCCACCCTTCCCCCACTCCTCACCTAACACTCCTCACCCATACCCTTCCTAACACTCCTCACCCACACCCTCCCTCACCCACTCCTCACCCACACCCTTCCTAACACTCCTCACTCCCTACCCTTCCTGACACTCCTCACCCACCCACACCCTTCCTAACACTCCTCACGCATACCCTCTCTAACACACTCCTCACCCTCACATACCCTCCCTAACACTCCTCACCCACACCCTTCCTAACACTCCTCACCCACACCCTTCCTAACACACTCCTCACACACACCCTTCCTCACACTCCTCACCCATACCCTCCCTAACACTCCTCACCACACCCCTTCCTAACACTCCTCACCCACACCTTTCCTAACACTCCTCACCCATACCCTTCCTAACACTCCTCACTCATACCCTCCCTCCTAACACTCCTCACCCACACACCCTCCCTCACACTCCTCACCCACACCCTTCCTCACACTCCTCACCCACACCCCTTCCTAACACTCCTCACCCCACACCCTTCCTAACACTCCTCACCCACACCCTTCCTGACACTCCTCACTCATACCCTTCCTGACACTCCTCACCACACCCCTTCCTAACACTCCTCACTCAAACCCTTCCTCTCACATTCCTCACCCACCCACACCCTTCCTAACACTCCTCACCCATACCCTTCCTAACACTCCTCACCCATACCCTTCCTAACACTCCTCACCCATACCCTTCGTAACAGTCCTCACCCACACCCTTCCTAACACTCCTCACCCACACCCTTCCTAACCCACTCCTCACCCACACCCTTCCTAACACCCTCCTCACTCATACCCTCCCTCACACTTCCTCAACTGTCACAAGTCATGAATATTCACCTTCTTACTTCAGCATCTACCCCTCAACCCCCCCCCCCCCCCCCCCCCCCCCCCCCCGGCTTCCTTCCTTCTCCATATTCCTAAAACATGCTCCCAAAAGTGGGAGAGTCTCTTTTCTTGTGTCTCAAGACACACACCCCATCTTTCTCTTTCTCTCTCTCCCTCTTCCTCCTGAACCCCTCCCCTACCACCCCTCTTTCTTCAGTCGACGTCACATGTTTCCGCCACACGAAACAGTCCTGCAGGTGTCTTTTCCATGGACAGGGGGGTGGGGGGGGGGGGGGTGGGACGGGTGGGGGTAGAGCGTCTACATTTTGTGCCCGGGGGAAGCGGTGTCCTGGTGCGCAGAGTACGGAGCCACCACCACCTCCTCAGGGTCAGAGGTCAGGTCCTCCTCCACCTCTTCCTCCACCACAGCCGGCCGGCTGCCGCACATCTTGCATATTTCCTTGAGCAGGATGCGACCCAGAAGCTGAAAGGTTCCACAGAAAGGCCATCAGAGTTTGAGTAGGGAAGTGGTGGAGCTGTGGTGGTGGTGGTGGTGCTGAGGTGGGGGTGGGGAGCTGAGGAGTGTCTGGAGGGGAAGGGGGTAAACAGTGGGAAGGGGGAAGGAGGGAGGGGAGGGAAGGTGCTGCTTGTGTTTGTTCCGGTTTATTTTGGTGATCTGTTTTGTTTATCTACTGGTTCACTTATTCATCTATCCGTGTATTTCTTTATTTGATGTTTGGTTTGCACAATGGAGAAGCTGAGTAGAGTAGAACAAACTCACACCGTTACTCCCAAAACGTGCAGGCAACACACACATGCACACAAGCGTGCACACACACACACACACACACATATTCAATTAGACATATTTGGGTAAAGCGCTAACGTGTACAACCCCCTTCCCCAAGAAATAGAACAAAATCACATATTTACTCCCAAAATGTGCAAGCAACCCCAAACCCACCCATCCCATCCACACACACACACACACACACACACACACACTCACACACACACACACACACGCACACACACACACACACACACACACACACACACTCACACTCACACACACACACCACACACACACACACACACACACCACACACACACACACACACACACTCACACACACACACACACACACACACACTCACACACACAACACATTAACCACACAGACCGCTCCCTCTACCCATGCTATCCTCAATTCTCCTCATCCCCACCACGCCCTCCCCCCCCCACCCCCACCCCCACCCTGCCCTCCCTTCCCCACTTTAGTTATGCCCCCCTCCCCTCCTTTCTTCTCCTACTGCCTCCTCACTCACCAAGGCAGCCATGATGTTGCGCCAATCAGCATGTAGAAGACATTTTGCCACCCAGTGGGGGAGATCCAGCCTGTCAGTAAAGGGCCTAGCGCCGCCCCTGTAGGATGCATAACACACACACTGTACTGTCACTGTGTGACGGTTTTTTTTACACTACTATCACTATCACCCTGTGGTATGCACAGCACACACACACTGTACTGTACTGTCATTGTGTGACGGCTTTTTACACTACTATCACTATCACCCTGTGGTATGCACAGCACACACACTGTACTGTACTGTCATTGTGTGACGGCTTTTTACACTACTATCACTATCACCCTGTGGTATGCACAGCACACACACACACACACACATACACACACTGTACTGTCACTGTGTTGGTAGCATTCACACTACTGTCTATCAACTTCACCCTGTGGTATGCGCAATACATATACACTGTACCGTCACTGTGTGACGGCTTTTTACACTAATGTCTATCAACATCACCCTGTGGTATGCACAGCACACATACTGTACTGTCACTGTGTGATGGATTTTTACACTAATGTCTGTCACTATCATAGGTAGGTCCATGCACATGGACACACACACACACACACACACACACACACACACACACACACACACACACACACACTACTCAAGTCCTGAGTTAAAATTCCATTAATGTCAAACATGGATCACTGGCATGACAATCAAATCTGTGCTCAATAATTGACATTACTGAATTCAGTGTGAGCATGTATGTGTGTGTGTGTGTGTGTGTGTGTGTGTGTGTGTGTGTGTGTGTGTGATGTGTGTGATGTGTGTGTGAGTCTGTGTGTGTGTGTGTGTGTGTGTGTGTGTGTGTGTGTGTGTGTGTGTGTGCATGTGTGTGCATGTGTGTGTATGGATGTGCCCATATGTGTATGTGCATGAGTGTGTGTGTGTGTGTATGTGTGTGTGTGTGTGTGCACCTCTGTGTGCATGTGTGTGTGTGTGTATGTGCATCTGTGTGTGTGTGTGCGTGTGTGTGTGTGTGTGTGCTTTCTGCATGCATGCTTGTGTGTATGTGTATGTGCAAACCTGCATGTGTGTGCGTGCGCGCATGCATGTGTGTGTATGTGTGCATATGCAAATCCTCAGCCTCACCAATACTGCCGGTGCCATCAATGATGGAGGTGACCGTGGCCAGAGCCTTCTTGTTGCCTTTCAGTGCCGGCTGCGTGCCCAGGTCAGCACTCACCGCCGTGGTGATCAGGGCGTAGGGGCCGTTGACCAACGCTCCGCACACAATCAGCAGAGCTGGGCACCAAGAGCAAGCATGAGCATGGGTGCAGTGTCGAGTGTCATAAAGGGGGCATCACTGCGTGCAGACTAGTGCATAAACTACATCACATCTGCAAAGTTTCGAGACCGCACTACGCATGGTTTAAAGATAAACGAATCGCATGGTTTAAAGATAAATGAATTACTGACTTAGGTGAGAGAATTCAAGAAAAGGGTCTCATGGCTACGACTCAGCAGATATCTGACTTATGCACACCTGCACATGCACACTCACACACGCGCACACACACACACACATACACACACACACACATGAATACACACACACACACACATAGATGCACACATACAGAAATGCACATGCACACGACAACCACATATACTAGCGGGCACACATGGACCCATGCCCACACACCCATACACACACACACACACACGTATACACTGACCACACATACACACACATTTTTTTTTTTTTTCTTTTTTTCTGTGTACGCAGGCTGATACTCCTGCAGACACTGCCTGTATAGACAGGCAGTGAAGTTTTGTGTGTATGACCGTTTTTTTATCCCACCATTAAGGCAGCCATACTCCATCAACGGGGAAGGTGCATGCCATGTGTAACGTGTCATCCATACCAACGGCCAAACTGGCCTCTTCTCTTCCGAAAGTTGGTGATGGGATTTTACGTGTGTGCAAGATGTTTGTGCGTGCGTTCACACACAGAACCTCAGTTTATAGTCTCATTCAAAAGACTGTATGGGGAACGGAGTTAGAACCAACGTTAACTCCGAGGGAAAATCCCCTTGTACCAAAATTCGAACCCGCAACCCCAGGATCACGAGTCCGGCACTCTACCAAGTGAGCTATTCCAGCCCCCTATACACACACAATGATCTTGATGACATAACCATTGCGAGGTAGGTGCTCAAGGTCTGACCAGCGCATTGGACTAATGCATAGGTCAGACATCTGCTAAGATGAGCACTGTAGTTTCATGATCATGAACATCAACAACACGGTATCATGAGCATCCAAACCAATGACCAATCATGAAACATCTTTCTCTTTCAAACTCTTGTTACTTGGAACACAACATGTTTCTCCCCCACACTCATGTACTTTCTCTACATTCAAGAGAGGTACAAAAGCATATCTCATCCTTAAAAAGTACTCATGTACTTTCTTTAACATTCAAGAGGGGTATTAAGCATATCTCGTCCTTAAAAAGTACTCATGTACTTTCTCTACATTCAAGAGAGGTATAAAAGCATATCTTGTCCTTAAAAAGTACTCATGTACTTTCTCTACATTCAAGAGAGGTACAAAAGCATATCTCGTCCTTAAAAAGTACTCATGTACTTTCTCTACATTCAAGAGAGGTATAAAAGCATATCTCGTCCTTAAAAAGTACTCATGTACTTTCTTTTACACTCAAGAGAGGTATAAAAGCATATCTCGTCCTTAAAAAGTACTCATGTACTTTCTCTACTTTCAAGAGAGGTTTAAAAGCATATCTCGTCCTTAAAAAGTACTCATGTACTTTCTTTTACACTCAAGAGAGGTATAAAAAGCATATCTCGTCCTTAAAAAGTACTCATGTACTTTCTCTATTCAAGAGAGGTACAAAAGCATGTCTCGTCCTTAAAAAAGTAGTCAGAATTCCACTTGCATGCTTGCATGTCAACTGAGTGGTGTTTATTGCAGTGGTGCTGAGAATCCTGGTGAAGCATGTGTATGCCCATAGCAGCTGTAGAGTGTGGATGAGAGGGTGGTTGAATGGGAACTAGATCTGATGTAGTCTGGTGAAGTGCAGCGAGAATGTTTTAAGGACATGAACGAAACAAATACACATTAATTATTAATTATTGTTAATTGGTTGGCTGTTTTGGTTTGTTTGTCCGTTATTTGCTATACATTCAACTTACCAATGCTGCCACCGTAGGACACGCTGCCGTAGGCCTGGTAGACGAAAAGCTACACACACACACACACACACACACACACACACACACACACATTCTCACAATTTGATCAACCATCACAACACTTCATGGAAAGAAAGTGCAATTCACAAATAATAGAAATTCTCATGAAGTGTCACACACTGACGCCTGACAATTTCAAAACTAAATGGATGTCAAACACAAGGAACACTCAAATACCCAGCTCTCTGTCCATGTTGTGTGTGTGTGTGTGTGTGTGTGTGTGTGTGTGTGTATGTGTGTGAGTGTGTG
>JADBJO010004305.1:0-2500 GCA_016801955.1 Conus betulinus | reverse complement strand
AAATTTTTTTTTTTTTAATGAAGATAATTCTTTACAGTGATGCAGACTTTACTGTGAAGCAAATCTAGTAAACAACAAAAATAGTTAAAAAAAAAAAAAAAAAAAAGAAGTCCAAAGAGGCAAGATAGTTACTATCAAAGGTCAACTCAACATATATTGTCTATAGCACAGCCAACTATGGGATGTAAATTTCACGCAAAAAAGAAAAGAAGAAAAAAAGAAAAAGAAACAAAAAACTTTAAAACAGGTGTGTCTACTGGGAGGTAACTGCAGTGCAGACCAAAAAACTGTTGGAAAAGAAAAAGAAATGAGATAGAATACAAAAAATAAGTCTTTAATGGAAGGAGGCAATTGCAGTGCAGACCGAATGCTGCAGGAAAAAAAAACCAAATGAAATGAAGTAAAAAAAAAAAAATCTTTGATTTAAAAGATGGGACACTTTCTCAGAAAGTACAGCTATTGTAAGGGTACTGAAAGAGGTAAAATTGTTAGAAAGAAAAAGAAAGGTGGGGGGGGGGGGGGGAGACACTTTATTAGAAAACAGAGCTACTATAAGGGTATAGATAGAGACAAAATACGTTTTAAAAAAAAAAAAAAAAAAAAAAAAAAGACATAGGAGCTAACAAAAAAAGTTTATTCACAAGGTCTCGACTGCCATGTTTTACGGCGCACACTAGCCCCACTTACCCACAACACCCCCAACATCAAACAGCGTGGAGAGGTCCGCTGCCTTCTCTGGCGTGAAGTTCGCTGCCACAGAAAGAAAAAGACTGAGGAACCCATTCAAGGGAGCTTACTGCCTCAGAAAAAGTCACCCCTACTGTTTTCACAGCAAGCACGGTCAAACCCACTCAAGGGAGCTTACTGCCTCAGAAAAAGTCACCCCTACTGTTTTTACAGCACGCACGGTCAAAACCCATTCAAGGGAGCTTACTGCCTCAGAAAAAGTCACCCCTACTGTTTTTACAGCAAGCACGGTCAAACCCACTCAAGGGAGCTTACTGCCTCAGAAAAAGTCACCCCTACTGTTTTTACAGCAAGCACGGTCTACAGCAAGCACGGCCCAACCCACTCAAGGGAGCTTACTGCCTCAGAAAAAGTCACCCCTACTGTTTTTACAGCAAGCACGGTCAAACCCACTCAAGGGAGCTTACTGCCTCAGAAAAAGTCAACCCTACTGTTTTTACAGCAAGCACGGCCCAACCCACTCAAGGGAGCTTACTGCCTCAGAAAAAGTCACCCCTACTGTTTTTACAGCAAGCACGGCCAAACCCTCTCAAGGGAGCTTACTGCCTCAGAAAAAGTCACCCCTACTGTTTTCACAGCAAGCACGGCCAACCCCACTCAAGGGAGCTTACTGCCTCAGAAAAAGTCATCACTACTGTTTTTACAGCACGCACGGCCAAACCCACTCAAGGGAGCTTACTTACTGTCTCAGAAAAAGTCACCCCTACTGTTTTTACAGCAAGCACGGTCAAACCCACTCAAGGGAGCTTACTGCCTCAGAAAAAGTCATCACTACTGTTTTTACAGCAAGCACGGTCAAACCCACTCAAGGGAGCTTACTGCCTCAGAAAAAGTCACCCCTACTGTTTTTACAGCAAGCACGGTCTACAGCAAGCACGGTCAAACCCACTCAAGGGAGCTTACTGCCTCAGAAAAAGTCATCACTACTGTTTTTACAGCAAGCACGGCCGAACCCACTCAAGGGAGCTTACTGCCTCAGAAAAAGTCACCCCTACTGTTTTTACAGCAAGCACGGTCTACAGCAAGCACGGTCAAACCCACTCAAGGGAGCTTACTGCCTCAGAAAAAGTCATCACTACTGTTTTCACAGCAAGCACGGCCGAACCCACTCAAGGGAGCTTACTGCCTCAGAAAAAGTCACCCCTACTGTTTTTACAGCAAGCACGGCCGAACCCACTCAAGGGAGCTTACTGCCTCAGAAAAAGTCATCACTACTGTTTTCACAGCAAGCACGGTCGAACCCACTCAAGGGAGCTTACTGCCTCAGAAAAAGTCATCACTACTGTTTTTTACAGCAAGCACGGTCAAACCCACTCAAGGGAGCTTACTGCCTCAGAAAAAGTCACCCCTACTGTTTTCACAGCAAGCACGGCCAAACCCACTCAAGGGAGCTTACTGCCTCAGAAAAAGTCACCCCTACTGTTTTCACAGCAAGCACGGCCGAACCCACTCAAGGGAGCTTACTGCCTCAGAAAAAGTCATCCCTATTGTTTTTTTATAGCAAGCACGGCCGAACCCACTCAAGGGAGTTTACTGCCTCAGAAAAAGTCACCCCTACTGTTTTCACAGCAAGCACGGCCAAACCCACTCAAGGGAGCTTACTGCCTCAGAAAAAGTCACCCCTACTGTTTTCACAGCAAGCACGGCCGAACCCACTCAAGGGAGCTTACTGCCTCAGAAAAAGTCATCCCTATTGTTTTTATAGCAAGCACGGCCGAACCCACTCAAGGGAGCTTACTGCCTCAGAAAAAGT
>JADBJO010004304.1:200897-204147 GCA_016801955.1 Conus betulinus | reverse complement strand
ATGTCTTTCGTTCCTGTTCCTGTTGTTGGTTGCTGTCATTCCTTACATCTTATCATCCCTGCTTTCCTCTGTCTGTCTCTATTTGTCTCATTCTTCTGTCTCTACTCGTCGCTGTGCCTCTTCTGTCTCTCCGTGTCTGTCTGCCTGCCTGTCTATCTGTCTGTCTGTCTGTCTGTCTGTCTGACTCTCGTATTTCCTCTCGGCCCTGTCTGTTCTGTCTCATGGTGTGTTATGTTTGGTGTGTATTATTCTGTTTGTCACGTTGTCTGGGATATTGCTTTTGACCAGTTCCCTTCTTCACTAGTGAAATGTCATTAAAGAATGCTGATGACGTCTTATGTGTCATGTTCAATCAGTAATTATGGGTTTTAATTATCATCTTAACTTACTCTTGACGTCTTTCTGACAAGATAACAATGATGGTGTGTGTGTGTGTGTGTGTGTGTGTGTGTGTGTGTGTGTGTGTGTGTGTGTGTGTGTGTGTGTGTGTGTTGCAGGTGTGTATATGTGTGTGTGTGTGTGTGTCATCAGCAACACGGTGCCGCAGACCAAAACGGGCCTGGCGAGGCAGAACTGACACAAGTTGGTGCTTTCTGTGTAGCTTCCGTGTGTCTCTGCTTCGCCGTCCGTTCAAAGCATTCCAACATATTCACAGACTATGGATGCCAACTTCAGAACACAGGAATAATATGAAGCATGTCACACTGGATAATGTTGTCGCTGACATTGTTGGTGATTAAAAAATCGGAGAATGAATCCACTGCGAAGGAGTTTGTGTCCTATTTTTCTCTATTGTGATGAGAAAACACCAAACAGCATGAACTCTTTTTGTCATGACTGAACAGCAGGAGTTTCAGTCTGTTCACATCTGTAGATGTGATTCTCCAAGACTGTGCCTGAGCGGAGAACTTGGTCTTTGAAAAGGAGTACCAAACACAACTGGCTTTCCTCCTCGCCTGGCTGTCGACATGAGCTCTGGATACGATTTTCGATGAAAAATATACTCTGTAAAATGGACCAATAATGTCTATACATTTTCAATTGTATTCATCATAGACATGGAGTCATCAACAACATGTCGATCGGGAAGTCTGAATTTCGTAGACTGACAATTAGCGCACAACTCCGACAATGACACAAAGTGGAACGAAGAAGGCGACTGTTCCAGACAGGTCGGCATCGTCAGTCATGTCGCAGAGTCGCAAGCTTGTGCGGAAAAGATCGTGGGCACGCGATCCACGAAATCAGAGCTTACGCACTTGATTTGGAATGAACTTTTTCGGATTCGACAGTTTTTCTCACAAACTTTTGGCAAATCAAGAAACAGTCCAGGTTTGGTCGGCAGAAGATGAAAAAAAAATGGCGCCAAAAAAACTGATTGTGCGAGAAAAACAGTTTAGGGAAAAATATGGGCTTTTTGGTCCAAGGTATATAAAACGCATTCATTGTTGTAACTTTAGCGACGTATACATAGTAATGATATAGGTTCTGAGGCACACTTACAGGTTAAAGAGTTGACACAAAACAATCCAGATTCATCAATCAAGGGAGATAAGGGAGAAGGTAACTCCTGAATAAACCATGTCAACTGGCGGGTGATCGATAATAAAAACGACGCCAAAATTGATCGTGCAAAATACCAGTTTACTTTAGAAAACATGGGCTTTTCGGCCCAACACACTTGAAAAAAAAAATCAAATACATTCATTTGTGTTACTTCAGTGACATAGACATAATAATGATATAGCTTCTGGGGCATTCCCATTTGAAGGAGTTGACACGAACTAATCCAAGATTGATCAATCAGGGGAGGGGGAGGGGAAAGGTAACTCCCGAACAGACCATTTCATCTGCTGAGGGTCACCCAGAGAGAAGTGCCCATTTGAGCACTTGGCTACATAGACCTTCACGTGCTGATTTTATTTGTCAGTTGTTTCCTGTTGATATTAGTTCTCTCTGAAACACATTGCTCCCTGTGGATTTGTTGTGGCTAAAGCCGTGTCCGGATGAACTAAAGTGTGGTTTGTGTTGTGTATATAAAGTGTGGTTTGTGTATGGGAGAGCGTCATTAATGAGCAGCGTGGCGAAGAATGCACAGAATAATGACACGTAACAATAGCAACAGCAACCACCACAGTGACATCATCAGCCACCACCACAAGATAAAGGTTCAACGGAACTAAATCGTTCTCTTTTTGACCCCCCGATCCCCCCACCCCCACCCCCCCTCCCCCTTCCAGCTCCCTCTTCATATTTATTGTCCATACTCATTCTCTCTAATTCAATTCAATACAATCGGCTTTATGTTCACTCCATATGTAGTCCTTTTTTCGTGCGTTTCTTTCGTGCGCACAAAGTGAATCGATGTTGAGAAAAAAAACAAACCTTTAAAGAAACCTTGAAAATAAAAAAAAAGCAAAGGGCAGTAATTCTTGCAAGAAAAACAAGGGCAGTAATTCGGTTGGGGTTGATCAGGAATATCTTCATTGGAATCGCTCTTTGTGGGATTGAATCAGCCTTTCCTTTCAAAACAATAAAAGGACTATGCCGCTTAACGAACAAAACAAACAAATGACATGACAAAAAGCGTACGACGAAGTAGTAACTCTTGCCCCATCATGATGAGAAAAAAAAAAGTGTGAGTGAGTGCTCGTTGTTCGTGTTGAATGGTCCCAAATGATGCTTCATGTTCCCCTGAAGAAGAAGACACAAAAGGTCTTGTCATTGGTTTGTCCGGGGCGTAGTCATTTCTCTTGGAACTAGGTTTCCATTTCCGCCTGCAGTTCCCTCCCTCGACTCCTTCCCTCCCTGCCCTGCCCCTGCATGATGGTATGACAGTAGTAACGTCAGTGTGAGCACAACGCCTGTGCTGGCTCCTGATCCCCTTTACAGTTGGAGGTGGAGAAGGCATTGGGGGTACAGGCCGTGACCTGAGCAATGACCCTCTGCTACACAGGATTTTCTCTGACAGTTGATTGTACTGGGCTCCAGACTGATGTGGTCTGGCGGTATCAGATGTTATTGGGCAGAGGTGGGACGCATCCACATCTGGGGGTGGGGAATGCACCCTGCCTCCGAACCAGTTTATAGCTCAGTCTATGCACGGTACACCTGGTTGGTTTCTTGGTCTCTGGATGTCTGAAACTCATTCTAACGTATCTGTTTGGCCCAGGAGTTCCATTGAATCACCAGCATACTCCGTTTCTGCAATGGTGTACCCTGGGGATTGAAACAGACGGCGTTTGAGCGT
>JADBJO010004304.1:193397-198397 GCA_016801955.1 Conus betulinus | reverse complement strand
TTCTCAACCTAAATCTTGCGTAATTTATTCTGTGCCATTTATCTGTTATGACATTGAGAAACTTTTCAGAATGAAACACATTCTTAATGAGAAAAAACAGCGATATTTTTTCTTTACTTTCCATATCTGAGTGCCAATTCTGTTTGAAGAAGCCTAAGCCTTTAAATTCCGCAATGAACTGTTGCCTGTTTTCTACTTCCTGGGTCATCCACACTATTCCAAAACCCTGTTCTGAAAGGACTTTCTTTACTTTATAAGCCCAGTTTTCTTTACCTTTTTCCATTTCTAGAAGCATCATATCATAGGCTTGCCTGTTCAAACGGGACTGGGGTAGCTTCAAGATCTACCAGTACTAATACATTTCACAAATGTACTTATATACATAGGGTATCTGCCCATTTCTCCATATAAAAACGGTGTTGGATGGATGAATGAATAGGTACTTGAAGGAAACGCTTCATAGCATACGTATGTACTTTTTCCATCTGCGAATTTTCATGTAAGCCCCAAATTTCAGCTGCATAAGTAAGAAGAGGTTTTATCTGTGTATGAAACCTTTCCAAAATATACCATAGTCTGAACAATTTAGTTTTCTCAGGGATTTCAGAATTTCAATAGTACCTTTTTATAGGGGGGGATCCACCCTTTCAACCAGTTTATGAATCCGAGAGAATTAAAAAAAAAAAATTGTTTTGCCGAGGGAAGTACTCGATGACAAAGACCATGTATGAACAGCTTTTTTTTTTTTTTTTTTTTTTTTTTTTTGGGGGGGGGGGGGGGGGGGGGGGGTGTTAATAAAAGGAAGAAACAGACGCATGAATTATTACGAACGTAGCAAAGTGAAGGGAAGCAGAGAGATAGAGATGGAGATGAGAGAGAAGCAAAGGTGAAAAGAATGCTTTGCAAAGATGAAGACGAAGAAAGAAAGAAACTCTTCTTCAGTTGGGCGCTAAATGATAATGATGGAGAAATGAACGATCACGATATGTTAAACACGTACGATTTATGTAATGTACCTGATAATTGTTCTAAAGCAGAGTCATAATATACGTTGGCGCACAAAAATGAGATGCGACTATGAAAGGATTCACACACACACACATAAATAGACACAAGGAGATTTAGAGTCCAACACACACACACACACTATTTAAAGTTTTGAATCCCAGACTCTGTATCGAATGGAAGGAAAGAATTTGGTGATAAGAGGACGGGGTGTTTCTATTGATGTGGTTATTTATGTCGAAGCAATTTATCTCTTGTGCTTTTTTAACTGTTTGGATCAACAGTTTCGCGACATTTCCAGAGCAGGAGAGAGAGAGGAACAGGTCGGTAAATCTACTACTGCACTCTGAACGAATCACACGTACAAACATGTATCCACCCCTGTACTTTTTTTTTCCCCGCAATCGCACGCTCACATAAAAAAAAAAAATATTAAATGGAGTTCGCAGCCCACATTCAGTCGCAATCAAACGGCCGTACTTCGTGCTTACTAGATCGTGTTTTTTTGACTGTCACTGTTGTCTTCCTAGTTTCTGGCAGAAAATTAATTACAGTTTTTATTTTGAACATTGCGTGAGATGTGTACAGGACTTGCTGTTCACACAATGTTTTGTAAGTATGGGTTCTCTCCTAAAAACTTGTCGAGATGATCAAATACTCCCATCTGCATGGCGATTCATAAAATGTTAACAGATTAGTTTCCGTTTGATTATGTCTATCAACTGTTATATACTTAACTCTTCACAAGTGTAGTATGAATTATGATTCACAGTTCATAGTGTCGTAAAACGTTTATCTGTAAGACACACAAGATATTGAAAAAGCACTGCATTTTATCACGTGAGTTTTTCTTTTACCATCTCATTCACAGTATTTAGGTTAATCCTCTCTTATATATTCGAAAAAAAATCGATGCCTGTTGTTTAATACCTTTTTCTTCCTCTCTTTTTCTCTCATAGATCCGAAAAATATCAACATCTGGTAGCTCGAAATATTGGCCTCTAACTAACATTCTCGGCGAACCCAATTTCAATAGGAGCCATAGATCATATTTCAGTACTGCTGAATCTTTCTTTTTTATTCTTTCTTTCTTTGTTTTCTTAAGTAGCATTATTTGTCAACGTTCAATAAGTCTTTTGCTTCAAATATAATAGTCTTGCTTCTTCTACTTAACTTTGATTTATAACTTGAAAGAAATTCTGAACTGAGGCAAGAACAGTAGAAAATAATTACAAAACACGTACAATAACTCTTGCTCCTTTGTGAACTAAATCCACGCTTTCACTTCCAAGGGAAATAATTACAAAAGAAATCAAGTTGTAGGCTCCGACGAACAGACTGTCACAAACAAATGCAGCTACGCACAAGCATACACACACCGAGACATACACACATTCATGCGCGAAAGCACGCACGCGTGCATGCACGTGTTTGGAGGAAAGCAGTGTACTCTGCATTATCTTCACCTTCCCACGAAAAAAAAAAAAAAAAAAAAAAAACTCTCACACAGAGAAAAATCTGTGCTGCCCACGGTACGGGGCGAGAGCTTGAGGTCGACCTGTTCCCATTGAACCGACGTGTTATTTCTATGGCAGAATAGTCAGTCGTCTTTTAGCTTGTGTGGAGGTTAGAGCACAGAGGTCATGCTCTCAAGCGTGTCGTCCGTGGGGTTGCAGCATCCTCTGACTTGACTGTCCCCTTCAATTAAAAAAAAAAAAAAAAAGCTGAATGTGAGGGGCACGCGAGAGCGAACGTGTGTACAGATGATACGGCGCGCGTGTGAGTGTGCGCGTTGCCGCGCGGCTGTGTGCGGTGTGTGTGTGTGTGTGTGTGTGTGTGTGTGTGTGTGTGTGTGTGTGTGTGCGTGTGTGTGCGCGCATATGTGTGTGTGTACGCGCGCGTGTGCGCGTGGGTGGGTTTTTTTTTTTTTTTTTTCTTTTAGATACCTGGCCAGAGTTTCAGGCCGGATTGTGTTGCTCGTGTTTTTCTGGCAAGTTGGCATTCTCGAGATGTCCCTGGGTGGGACTGTAACTGTATTCAGACTTGTTGCAATCTTGGGTTGGTCGATCTTGGGTTTTGATTAAGCACTCGATTCGCTGGCAGCCGAGTGGTAAGGATCCCCATCCTTGGGTAGTGGGCCTCTTTTGTCTACTTCATCGTAGCGCTGCAGCGGGGGACCTAGCCGTTCGCTCGGCCGAAGGAAGCCGCTGGTCTTCTGTTGGGATCTCTATCCCTACCCACTGCCACCTCTCCATTGGGTCGTCCAGGACCTGAAGTTCCTCGGTGGGGACTGGTTGGTCGAGTCCCGTCTTCCGTCGAGACTGGGGGCTGGCCGGCACTTCCTTTTCTGACCACCCGCCGTTCTGGTAAGAATTATTTCT
This sequence comes from Conus betulinus, assembly GCA_016801955.1. Taxonomy (NCBI): domain Eukaryota; kingdom Metazoa; phylum Mollusca; class Gastropoda; order Neogastropoda; family Conidae; genus Conus; species Conus betulinus. The sequence goes on along the minus strand of JADBJO010004304.1, from coordinate 195,011 downwards.
GTATATAGAGAAAGTATTTTGTATCGTGAAACCACCCTTTTCGCAAGTGAAAGAAGTGAAAGAGAAAAAAAAAAAAAAAGAAAAGTTTTTTTTTTTTTTTTTATCCATTTTCCATCCTGCTTGTGTAAAAGGGTGTGTAGTCGAGGCGTGTCAGCGAAGCGCTCTCGAATAGTTTTCCGCCCATTCGGAGTGTTCCGATTGTGATTTATGTACTCCGACTCTATTTCTGTTTTCCTTTACCCAATTCCTGAGTGATTTCTGGGGTAAGGAGAAGCTCATTTCATGGTTGTAAAAAGAATTCCGTATCTTTTGTGGCACCAGGACTATAGGGTTGTCTTTGTGCTAGAATGGTTTTGGGCGCTGCTGTTAACCAAGGAAGGATATATGGATGGTTGATTTCTGACAGCCCAGAAGTCTTGCTGGATATGTGGTGCCTGACTGGTTGGAATTTATTATTATTTTAAAATATTTGTAATTCAGAACACAGACATGCGAGATGGATGCGGACGTAAATAGGGTGTTCATCCGACTAATATTAAGTCGGAAACAGGGACCTCCCATCGCGACGCCCGCGTTGGCCCCGCTCCTTTCGTATTGTCTGTTCCTGTTCGTCCTGTCTGTCCTAATGTTTAATATATTTTTTTTTTATGGATGGACGTATGAAAGGATGAACGAGGCTCTTTATTTTTATTTTTTTTTTTTTTTTTTTTTTTTGGGGGAATAAAGGGAGTTAATTTCTATTTTCACACATAGAAAACAAAACTGGGGAAATCTTTTTAAAAAATTAAATGTAGATTTCAAATTATATTTTAACATAGAGAAATTAAGTGATAATATAAATGGTTCGCACACACTGTTTTTTCATGTCTTTCTTCACTGCACCAACACATTTAGGTTTTATGTGGAGAATTTCTCTGAAAGACACTGATCTTCGCCGCAGGGCGGTTTTTTTTTTTTTTTTTTTTTTTTTTTTGGTTTTGGTTTTGGCGCATTCCAGCGCCTTCTACCAAGGCAGGTCGCTGGGAGGCTGGCTCGGTTACCTTGGCGACTGGCAGCTGAGCCAGCAGCGGGGACCTGAACCGGCTACGCAACTGTCGGACTCAGGCACCGGGGAGCAGTCCTCCAAGGCATCTACTACCTGAACCGGCGACGCAGCTGACGGACTCAGGCACCGGGGAGCAGCCCTCCAAGGCATCTACTGCGAGACGTGGGTCCTGGGCTCCCTTGACAGATGAGCTGAGTGACTTTAAGCTGTGGTGTAGAAAGGCGTGGAAGCAGCTGTGTGCCAGCCAAGACAGTATGAATGGATGACTATTTTGAATGAATGGAGTATGGAAGGCATTAGTGTGAAAGGGATTGAATTGTGTTGTGTGTCCCTGTGAATTAATGTGTAGGTGTGTTCCTTGCTTTTTCTTCTTTTACTTGGAGGCACATAGCGATTAGTGGGATTTAGGGCAAACAATAGGCGGGTGACCCGGGTTCTGGGGAAGGTGTATTGGGGTTACTTTGTCCCCTTAAATAGATAGTTTCTGGTAGGTATCTATCCTTCTTCTCTAATTCCCACTTTCTCAGAACTTGCTCCTCGTCTGTCCTCTTTTCTTCTTTAGTTTTCTT
>JADBJO010004304.1:175000-187500 GCA_016801955.1 Conus betulinus | reverse complement strand
GTAAACAGAGTGGGACAGGTGGAGTGTAAAGGTGGACAGTGCTGTCTGGTGTCCGTGGGGGCGATGACGTCACAGAGGTCAGCACGATGTGCCCCACAGCCCTTCAGACTGGACAGGGATGGATGGACATCGACTGCGTGTGTGTGTGTGTGTGTGTGTGTGTGTGTGTGTGTGTGTGTGTGTGTGTGTGTGTGTGTGTGTGAGTGAGTGTGTATGCCCACCTATGTACGTCCACTTTGATAACTTTATTTTCTTCTTTTGTGATGACAAAACACATGGTGTGGTTTTAGTTGCAAAGTGAGACGACTGCAGGCGGAGATCTAAACAAATCTTAAATAAATGTTAGCAAACCGCCCAGACAAAGACAAACGGGACAAACGAGTCACAAGACAAAACACAACGCGTTTCGACCTCTTTGGTCTCTTCTCAGGTGAGACAAAAAACGAACGAATAAAATAACGAAAATTCACTTAGCTTTGGTCGCTTCAGATCGCTTCAGAGTTCAGCACAAGGAAGAAGGCGTTGAATGAGAACGAGGCTGTTGGAAGGGAAATAATGTGCGAGTCAAAGTCATAATGATGATAATAATATTACTGATAGGAATATTAATAATGGTCAAAATATTAAAAGAAAAAAAAAAATTAAGACACATTACTACGAGTCTTGGTATAGTCTTTCTATTACCATTATTTTTCAATTATTCGTTTATGCATTTATTATCATTATTATTATATTATTAATTTTTTTAATGTTTCATATTATCTTTTTATTTGATTATTATAAAAATATATTTTCTAAATATATTTCTGTATCATGCTTTTATTACCTTAACTTTCACTATCGTTGTTAGCAGTACCATTCAGTAATAATATTGCTAGTATTGATTCTACCACCACTAGCATTGACATCACCATCGCCTTCGCCTCTGGGACTGTTGCACGGCAACCCTGCTGTTTAAGAATCCTCTAATCCACTCTCCTTTCTCCCATACCATACTTATTGACACCAAGACTGGTAGTAATCTTGTTTAATTTTTTTTTTAAATGACCATTGTTAGTATTCCTATCACTAATAATTATTATTATCATCATTATGACTTTGACTCGCACATTATTTCCCTTCCAACAGCCTCGTTCTCATTCAATGCCTTCTTCCTTGTGCTGAACTCTGAAGCGATCTGAAGCGATCAAAGCTAAGTGAATTTTCGTTATTTTATTCGTTTTCGTCTCACCTGAAGAAGACCTAAGAGGTCGAAACGCGTTGTGTTTTGTCTTGTGACTCGTTTGTCCACGTTTCTCTGGGGGTTCGCTAACATTTATTTAAGATTTATAACATGGTGTGGCGTTAGAATCTTATATACTGACCACATCATCCACTTTCACATGATCACATGTACATATAATAGTCATGCACACAGCACCAGGCTTGATTTCATACCTACAGAAAGCACGAGCTCACTTACAAAGTTAACAATACGATTGACAACATTATGGACACACGAAGAGTCAACACACATTATGGATAAATGAATAAATGGAGGAATAAATAGATGGCCATGTGTATACCTCTAAACGACAATAAAGACAGCTGAGCATATCGTTTTGTTTCACAGAGCATAACGTCAAAACACACACACACACACACACACACACACACACACACACACACACACACACACACACACACACACTTTCTCTCCCTTCCTCCCCGTCTCTCTCTCTCTCTCGCTCTCTCTCTCTCTCTCTCTCTCTCTCTCTCTCTCTCTCTCTCTCTCTCTCTCTCTGTCTCTCTCCTGATCGTCACTATCTTTCATCATGTTCTGTGTTTGCTGTTTTACAGTGCAAATCTTAAATAAATGTTAGCGAACCGCCAAGAGAAACGTGGACAAACGAGTCACAAGACACGTGTGTGTGTGTGTGTGTGTGTGTGTGTGTGTGTGTGTGTGTGTGTGTGTGTGTGTGTGTGTGTGTGTGTTTGACGTTTGCTCTGTGAAACAAAAACGATATGCTCAGCTGTCTTTATTGTCGTTTAGAGGTATACACATGGCCATCTATTTATTCCTCCATTTATTCAATTTATCCATAATGTGTTGAACTTTCGTGTGTCCATAATGTTGTCAATCGTATTGTTGACTTTGTAAGTGAGCTCGTGCTTTCTGTAGGTATGAAATCAAGCCTGGTGCTGTGTGCATGACTATTATATGTACATGTGATCATGTGAAAGTGGATGATGTGGTCAGTATATAAGATTCTAACGCCACACCATGTTATAAATCTTAAATAAATGTTAGCGAACCCCCCAGAGAAACGTGGACAAACGAGTCACAAGACAAAACACAACGCGTTTCGACCTCTTAGGTCTTCTTCAGGTGAGACGAAAACGAATAAAAAAAATAACGAAAAATTCACTTAGCTTTGATCGCTTCAGATCGCTTCAGAGTTCAGCACAAGGAAGAAGGCATTGAATGAGAACGAGGCTGTTGGAAGGGAAATAATGTGCGAGTCAAAGTCATAATGATGATAATAATAATTATTAGTGATAGGAATACTAACAATGGTCATTAAAAAAAAAAAATTAAAACAAGATTACTACCAGTCTTGGTGTCAATAAGTATGGGTATGGGAGAAAGGAGAGTGGATTAGAGGATTCTAAACAGCAGGGTTGCCGTGGCAACAGTCCCAGAGGCGAAGGCGATGGTGATGTCAATGCTAGTGGTGGTAGAATCAATACTAGCAATATTATTACTGAATGGTACTGCTAACAACGATAGTGAAAGTTAAGGTAATAAAAGCATGATACAGAAATATATTTAGAAAATATATTTTTATAATAATCAAATAAAAAGATATATGAAACATTAAAAAAAATTAATAATAATAATAATGATAATAAATGCATAAACGAATAATTGAAAAATAATGGTAATAGAAAGACTATACCAAGACTCGTAGTAATGTGTCTTAATTTTTTTCTTTTAATATTTTGACCATTATTAATATATTCCTATCAGTAATATTATTATCATCATTATGACTTTGACTCACACATTATTTCCCTTCCAACAGCCTCGTTCTCATTCAACGCCTTCTTCCTTGTGCTGAACTCTGAAGCGATCTGAAGCGACCAAAGCTAAGTGAATTTTCGTTATTTTATTCGTTTTTGTCTCACCTGAAGAAGACCAAAGAGGTCGAAACGTTGTGTTTTGTCTTGTGACTCGTTTGTCCACGTTTGTCTGGGCGGTTTGCTAACATTTATTTAAGATTTGTTTAGATCTCCGCCTGCAGTCGTCTCACTTTGCAACTAAAACCACACCATGTGTTTTGTCATCACAAAAGAAGAAAATAAAGTTATCAAAGTGGACGTACATAGGTGGGCATACACACACTCACTCACACACACACACACACACACACACACACACACACACACACACACACACACACACACACACACACACACGCAGTCGATGTCCATCCCTGTCCAGTCTGAAGGGCTGTGGGGCACATCGTGCTGACCTCTGTGACGTCATCGCCCCCACGGACACCAGACAGCACTGTCCACCTTTACACTCCACCTGTCCACTCTGTTTACTTCTACCATGTGTTTACCCCGTCTGTTTCTTCTGTCCATCTACACTCTCTTTCTCTTTTTCTTCTGTCTGTCTACACTCTTTCTTCTGTCTTTCTGTCCACTTTAAGTCTGTTTGTCTAGCTGTCTGTCTACACTCTTTCTTCTGTCTTTCTGTACACTTTAAGTCTGTTTGTCTAGTTGTCTGTCTACACTCTTTCTTCTGTCTTTCTGTACACTTTAAGTCTGTTTGTCTAGTTGTCTGTCTCTCTACACTCTTTCTTCTGTCTTTCTGTACACTTTAAGTCTGTTTGTCTCGTTGTCTGTCTACACTCTTTCTTCTGTCTTTCTGTACACTTTGAGTCTGTTTTGTCTAGTTGTCTGTCTACACTCTTTCTTCTGTCTTTCTGTACACTTTAAGTCTGTTTATCTAGTTGTCTGTCTGTCTACACTCTTTCTTCTGTCTTTTTCTGTACACTTTAAGTCTGTTTGTCTAGCTGTCTGTCTGTCTATACTCTTTCTTCTGTCTTTCTGTACACTTTAAGTCTGTTTGTCTAGCTGTCTGTCTGTGTACTATTTCCATCTATTTCTTCTGTCTATCATTACACTGTTTTTCTCAATGTTTTTCTTGTTTGTCTCTACGCTCTGTCTGTCTTTATTCTGTCTGTGTGCACACTCTGGTTCTTCTGTCTTCACACGCTGTTTTCTTCTATCAATCAGTACACTCTGTTCTCTTTTCCTTCTGTTTGTATGTACTGTCCGTCTGTTTTACCAGACTGTTTTATTTTTCATCCTGTCTCTCTCTGTGTATTCTACTCTACACATTATCTCAGTATTTTTGTCTGTATGTATGTCTGTCCGTTTCGTCCGTCTGTGCACTGTCTATCTGTTTCTACTGTGTGCATACGCTCCTTGTTTTTTGTGTCTGTATACCCTATGTCTGTTTTCTTCTGGCTCTATACTGTATCTCTGTCTGTGTGTCTCCAGTCTCTCTCTACTCTGTTTTTCTGTCTGTCTCTACACCCTGTCCGTTTCGTCTGTTACCATTACTTCATCCCAAAGGTCAATTTTTAAAAATCAGCGATTTCCTATTCTTTGGAGAGACCGAGGCTTTGAATCTTACCACCACAAAAAACGAAATGACATCCTTTGACGCGAACCAACGACCATACTGCTTTGACAACAGTTTTGACTTCAGCAGCAGAGATATCCCGAAGATGGGTTCCGGAAAGTAGAATGATTCATTCTGAGGAAAAACTCTCGGTAACTGGGTGGGATACGTGTGTGTGAAGACCAAGAGTGAGCTCTCTTTAGAGCAGTACAAGGGCGCGCGCGCGCGCGCGCACGCACGCACGCACGCACGCACGCACGCACGCACACACACACACACACACACACACACACACACAAACAGGCGGACACACGCAAGTACGCACGTGCACACACACACACACACACACACGCACACACGCGCACGCACGCACGCACGCACGCACGGACACACGGACACACGCATACACACGCATGCACACAAACACGCGCGCACGCGCGCGCACACACACATGCACAAACACACACACACACACACACACACGCGCGCGCGCGCGCAGATGCACACACTCATATGCACAACACACACACACACACACACACACACACACACACACTGACTGACTGAAACCAATTTACTGTGAGATTAACTCAAAGTTGTACTGACGACACACACACACGCACACACGCGCACACACACACACACACACACACACACACACACACACACACACACACACACACACACACACACACACACATGACCTGTGTGCACTAATCCACTGGTCAGAGAGCAAATCACCTCAGTGATGACCGGCGAGGAAGACACATGTAGCCACCATTCTCCCTGACTTCTCCCCTTCACTGTTCTCTCCTGTGTGTGTCTTCAACACGGGGAACAGGAGTCACATCCAGTTCTGATTCTGGTCTCTGCTGGACTTCAGTATGGCTTTGTCTGTCTCTTTACTATTCCCCTCTAACACCGCCGTCTGTCTGTCTGTCTGTCTCTCCCCTCTACCATTCCCCTCTAACACCGCCGTCTGTCTGTCTGTCTGTCTGTCCCTCTACCATTCCCCTCTAACACTACGTATACTGTCTGTCCGACTGCCTGTCTGTCTGTCTCTGCCTCTCTCTTTGAGTCTCTCTCCGTCTCTGTGCCTGTATCTCTGTCTGTGTCTCTCCGTCTTTCTGTCTATAATGTCAGTCTATCTGTCTGCCTCGGCCTGTCTACAGTGCAGTCCAGTGGTGTGCGTTACTGAGGGAATGGTCAGGTGATTGTTTGCAGCGGAATGCCATGTTTCGGTACTTGTTGTCATTGAATACTATGTCTTGCCTTTCTAATGTGAAAAGGGCACACACTGGTGTCTTTCTTTAATACATATTTGCTTGTTGTTCACAGATTATTCCGTTTCGCTTTTTTCTTCTTTTTCTTTTTTCTTCGTTTGCTTTTTTGTTTGTTTTTCTTGCCTTTTATTGTTGTTGCTGTTTATTGTTTTTGTTGTCGTTGTTGACTGTGGTGGAGGTAGTGTGTGTGCGTGCGTGCGTGTGTATGTGTGCTTGCTTGCGTGCGTGCGTGCGTGCGTGCGTTAGTGTGTGTGTGTGTGTGTGTGTGTGTGTGTGTGTGTGTGTGTGTGTGTGTGTGTGTGTGTGTGTGTGCACCTGTGTCTGTGTCTGTATGAGCGTGTGTGTATGTATGAGCGTGTGTGTATGTGCGTGCATGAATGTGTGCGTCCATACGCGCGCGCGCGCGCGTGTGTGTGTGTGTGTGTGTGTGTGTGTGTGTGTGTGTGTGTGTGTGTGTGTGTGTGTGTGTGTGTGTTTACCTTAGCCTCTATAACACATGAAATACTACAGGCTGCCACTTGTTGTTCATAAAATGCACTGCAGAAATATTGCATTCTTGATGCACGCACACACACATGCGTGTCACACACACACACACACACACACACACACACACACACACACACACACACACACACACACACACACACACACACACACACACACACACACACACACACACACACACACACACACCACACACACACACACACACACCAGTACCACCATCACTACCAACAACAACACACCAAAAAGAAACGATAAAAAGGCCTGTCAGTAAGTAAGGGAGGTAAGCGACCATAAACATTTTGAAAATAAAACCGCAGTCTTCTTTTCCCGACGTTGTGACTTCGACGTTGTTCCCAACAGGTAAAGGGGAACAACTGGATGACGACGGTACATGTCAACTCTGTCGGTAGAAAAAAGTATGTGTTAAGTTGGTGGAGGGAGGGGAGGAGGGAGAATCGGTTGATTTTAACTGTCGTTTTGTTGTTGCTTAGTTGCTGAGCGCTCTGATTTTGTTTTTTCAGTACTTTATTTCAAATTGTTTTTGTTTTACTGTCATTTTGATTTGTTTTCATTTATTCCATTGTTTCATTGTTTTAATGTAATGTTAGATTGTTGGATTGGTTACTGTGTTATTGCTGCTTTATCGTAAATCTGTTTGCTGTATTGTTTTTGTTAGTAGTCTGTGTGTCTCTATCTATGTCTATCTTTCCAGATTTTTGGCGATATTGTATCATCTGTTCTTGTATAATTGTTTGATTGTTGATGCTTTTCATGCTAGTGTGTGTGTGTGTGTGTGTGTGTGTGTGTGTGTGTGTGTGTGTGTGTGTGTGTGTGTGTGTGTGTGTGTGTGTGTGTGTGTGTGTGTGCGTGCGTGTGTGTGTGTGTGTGTGTGTGTGTGTGTGTGTGTGTGTGTGTGTGTGTGTGTGTGTGTGCGCGCGCGTACGTGCGTAAGTGCGTACGCGCGCGCGCGCGCGCGCGTGTGTGACAGACAGACAGACAGACAGAAAGTCACTTTCCAAAACAATATTTTGCATGCATTATGCAATACAAAGGCGCATTACACATGACACAATACAAAGCTCACTACATGCATGACACAATACAAAGGCACATTACATGCATGACACAATACAAAGGCACATTACACAGCGTGACACAATACAAAGGTACATTGCATGCATCACACATACAAAGGCACATTGCATGCATGACAATACAAAGGCACATTACATGCATCACACAATACAAAGGCACATTGCATGAATGACACAATACAAAGGCACATTACATGCATGACAGAATACAAAGGCACACTACATGCATGACAGAATACAAAGGCACACTACATGCATGACACAATACAAAGGCACATTACATGCGTGACACAATACAAAGGTACATTGCATGCATGACACAAATGCAAAGGGCACATTGCATGCATGACACAATACAAAAGCACATTACGTGCATGACACGGTACAAAAGGCACACATTGCATGAATGACACAATACAAAGGCACATTACATGCATGACACAACACAATACAAAGGCACACTACATGCATGACACAATACAAAGGCACATTACATGCATGACACAATACAAAGGCACATTACATGCATGACACAATACAAAGGCACATTACATGCATGACACAATACAAAGGCACATTACATGCATGACACAATACAAGGGCTCACTACATGCATGACACAATACAAAGGCACATTACGCATGAGAGAATACAAAGGAACATTACACTTGACAAAAATAGAGACCTCAGACACAGTGTAGGACAAAACATGGCATTAGACAAAATACATATCGTAGAACAAAAACATATCAGGAGGCAAAATACACATCGTAGGACGAAGACACATGATACAAAACAGAGACACATAACATTACACAAAGACACATACCATGTGGCACACATACGACTTTTCTTTTCTTTTGCCTTTCTTTCTTTTTTTTTTTTTTTTTTTTTTGGTCTCTTTTTCTTCCATTTTATTTCTGTCCTTTTTTTCATTTCTTTCTCTCTTTCTTTTCTTGCTTGCTTTCTTTCTATCTTAATGCCTGATACGATGGCACCTTATCTCTGCACATGCGCACTAATGAGATCGTCACATGAGACCCTCAATGAGGGATTCATCCCTCATATACTGCTATCACCACCTGGAAACACTAGTAGTCCTCTCTTGACGTCAATCTTGTCATACGTCATCGCCTGTACGTAGTTTTATGTCATCAAGCCTGGAAGACTTGTGTCCTGTTTCTTCCTTTCTTTTCTTTTTTTTTTTCCTGTCTGTCTCTCTTTCTTTCTTTCTCTCTTTCTTTCTTTTTTTTTTTTTTTTTTTTTTTTTTTTTTTTTTTTTGTTTTTTGTTGTTTTTTTCTTTCTTTTTTTTCTTCGTCTTTTCTTCCTTTATTTTTTGTTTTTCTAATCTTCCTTTTCTTTTCTTCATTTCTTCTTTGTCTTTTCTTCCTTTCTTTTTTGTCTTTTCTTCTTCCTTTCTTTCCTTGTCCTTTCTTCTTCCTTTTTCATTTCTGTCCATTCCTTTTTTTTCTTTTATTTTCCTTTCTTTCTTTCTTTTTTTCTTGTTTTCTTTCTTTCTATCTTAATCCCTGATATGACGTCACTATACTACGCACGCACACACACACACACACACACACACACACACAGAGAGAGAGAGAGAGAGAGAGAGAGAGAGAGAGAGAGAGAGGAGGAGAGAGAGAGAGAGAGAGAGAGAGAGAGAGAGAGAGAGAGAGAAGAGAAATGAAAAGAAAGAATAAAAGACAAAAGAAAAGGAAGAAAAAAGACAGAAAGAACAGTAACTGCGCCGTGCGTGTCGCCTGTTTTCGGCCAAGTTGATGTTGTTCCTTATTCTTCTGTCAGTGTGTCAAGGTCAAGTGACCTAGGGGTTAGGAAGGAGACGGAGTAGGTGGCGGAGAAAGGCACAGTCGACACCCCAAACTCCCGACACCAGGAAACGCAGGGATAAATTCTAAACAACATTTATTTTCACAACACTAACATAAATATTCTCATTCACACAGATATGGGCCGAGGGAAAACTAAAGAAGAAAAGAGGACAGACGAGGAGCAAGTTCTGAGAAGGTGGGAATTAGAGAAGAAGGATAGATACCTACCAGAAACTATCTATTTAAGGGGACAAGTAACCCCAATACACCTTCCCCCAGGACCCGGGTCACCCGCCTATTGTTTGCCCTAAATCCCACTAATCACTATGTCCCTTCAAGTAAAAGAAGAAAAGCGAGGAACACACCTACACATTAATTCACAGGACAACACAACAATTCAATCCCTTTCACACTAATGCCTTCCATACTATGATCTCCATTTGAAAAGAAAAAGGCAAACAAACAAACAACAACAACAACAAAAATCCGCACGAGCGTGCACGTATGAGTGAGTGGGTGATTGAGTGCGTGTGTGTGTGTGTGTGTGTGTGTGTGTGTGTGTGTGTGTGTGTGTGTGTGTGTGTGTGTGTGTGATTGGCTATTACTATATATATATATATATATATATATATATATATATATATATATATATATATATATATATATATATATATATATATATGTATGTATGTATACAATGAATACCACTTATAATTATAAATATATTTTAAAAGCGCTCAACCCCCTTGGGGAGCAACATCTGTTAAAAAACAAAGTATTGAAAGGAACTCTAAAATTCTACAAATTTGTTTGAGCACACAGCTCTCTTCTGAAGAGAGCTGTGTGCGCGAAACAAATTTGTAGAGTTTTAGAGTTCCTTTCAATACTTTGTTTTAACAACAATAACAACAACAACAACATATATATATATATATATATATATATATATATATATATATATATATAGATAGATAGATAGATAGATAGATAGATAACGAGCAATAGTAACACTAATCCAAGGCACACGTATTCTTGGTCATAAACGCATATTGCGTAAAATTTCCAGTGAGGTTCTTTTTGTCAACGATTTCAGAAATGATTCTCAGTAGCATTTCTACAAATCATATCTCAGTTCCAGTAACCATGTGATTTGAAAACACTTTAGTGCGCCATTTCCAAGTTCATTGTTAAAGGAACACAAGTGTGCCGTAGGTTACCTAGGCGGAGAGTCCATTGTACATACGCCACTGTCGGTACTAGTTTGAGGAAAGCGGCCAAATAGTTGGTAAGAAGACTCAGCAAACTGATATTCGTCCGTTTGCTCCGGCAACAGTAACGCATGCAGTGGTGTGTAATTAAGGTGGCCAGTTCATATATCCGCAGTGCACGCAAAAGTACACATGGATACCACGTGATCGACACTCAGAGCATTTTAGATTTCCGAAGTGTTTTCAGTCACTGTTATTCCTTATCGTTATGACGGGACATTAGTTGTAGAGAGACTGGTGGTACCAATCTGTAATGCAAATGATCAAAATTTAGGGAGGGAGGAGGGGGGAGACAGTCCAGGCTGGGAGACGGGGAGTCCAGTAGGGGGCACCTTCAGGCGGCAGGTGATGTCATGGTCTAAATGCTCACCCACCTGTGGTGTCATTAACAGAAATCCCCATTATTAACGGAAACAAAACGTTTAACTGTCTAAATTCTGACATCAAATTAGTCTTGTATTGTTTAAGACTTGATTGGTATGTCAAAATCGATATGAGCGCGACAAAACATTTTAATGAAAAAAAAAGTGAAGAAATAAAAGTTTGATCATAAACTTCTGTTCACATCGTTCTGTTTTGCTGCGTTTACACTGGTTTTTGTTTCTGTTAAGTCAAAAAAGGGGAAAAAAAAAAAAAAGAAAAGAAAAAAAAAAAACTAGACGCCATGCCAATCAGTTCTAAGCTAACTCCTGACTAACCCGACGTCAGTTTTGTGCAGTTCAACGTTTTATAGTGACAACGGTTCAGTTGTTTATTTCTGAACGCGTGTTTCGGTTTGTTTGCCGTTTCAGTGCAGACGGAACCTGTCAGTATCACATCACCAACCTCACCATCTCATTTTCAAACCGCTATCCTTGTCCTCACTAAAATTCCCCTTTCGGGCCCCAAACCCACCGCCACCCCCCCCCCCTCCGTTCCCCCACCCACTTCACGAATACAAAATCCAATCCATGCACTAAGTATGATCTTGAAGGACCAGGACAATGAGGACAGTCTCCCCCCCCCATCTTTTCGAGCTGCACGTTCCGGGTGTAAGCAGAGCAGACACCGTACTGTTGCTGAGTCACTCACTGCGGCGGTGTTCAGTGATGAAACTTCTGATCCAACACATGCAAGGAACGGCTAACTATCCGCCTGCATCGAACATGCTTAGTCATGGAACAGCGTGTGTGAACGTCCCCTGGGGATGGCGCCACCACGTCCATAAACCACAGACCCTGATGAACTTCCCGGGCGACACAAGCACCAAGGTCACTGGATGGAAATAGAAACGAGATCACCCGAAAGCAGACCACTGAAGGGTCACAGAATGTTCATGACGATCAATGAATCAGATGAGGATGAAGGAGATGATAATATTGAAATTCCATTCTAGTCTGAAGCTGTGTGACAGCGCTGTGCCTCCCCGGCTTCCTTTCGTCCTACACCCTAGCGTTAGCCACTCAAGAAAGATGCAGACGCAGGCAATGATGTTGGGAAATTTGAACAACGTTCTAGGTGACTCGTCCATTTCTCAATGACGGAGGTTGACGTTCCCGTGTGGTCCCAGTTTTCCTGCTGAGCCCCATGGAGCACTCAGCTCCGAGTCAAAGCTCTCTCTCTCTCTCTCTCTCTCTCTCTCTCTCTCTCTCTCTCTCTCTCTCTCTCTCTCTCTCTCTCTCTCTCTCACACACACACACACACACACACACACACACACACACACACACACACACACACACACACACACACACACACACACACACACACGCACGCACGCACGCACGCACTTATACGCAATCCCCAGTTTAGAAATAAAGATCTTCGATGGACTCAAACCCACGACCTCCCTGACCGC
>JADBJO010004304.1:165000-170000 GCA_016801955.1 Conus betulinus | reverse complement strand
CAAACGTTTTTATTCACATCAAAGATTTATTGCGCATCGTGATCGATATCCAAATAATATTATTGACAAAACAAAAACTTGCAAAGTAAGACATTTGATGATCATGATTATTTCCGTATCACTTGTTCTATTTCTTTCCGTATGATTTGTTTTCCTCACAATAAAAGCCACCCCAAAAAAACAATTTTGCACCCTTCCCTTGGCCCCCCCCCCCCCCCCCCACCCCATGGCAGGAGGGATGACGAAATTGAGGCAAAACGAACAGATGAGAGACTGTGAGACAATGACAGTGTGTTTCATTGTTAGGCCACAGACCGGTACAAAATGGTGCGTACATGACACATGCAGTTGACAGTAGTAGAGACTAAGAAGCGTTAAACCGTAAGGATCTGAGTAATACTTTCACTATTCATTTGATAAGCATGTCTGCCTTTTACAAGCTTCACACACACACACACACACACACACACACACACAGAGCGCGGTGTGAAACAGTGGTTTATTCTGTGTTGTCAGGAAGTATGGTGTTAAGAACTGGGATAGATGATTAGATTCCATACTAAATTTGAGTTCTTTCCCCAGATCATCTTTGGAAGGACAACAAAACAGAACAGTCATAATCATTTTGTATAACACCATGACAAAATAGACAACCATTCTTATTATGTGTCACACACACACACACACACACACACAGCCCCCCCCCCCCCCCCCCCCCCCCCACACACACACAACATGGAGAAAATGGAGAGAACTTTTTCAACATCTGATTCATATCACACACACACACACGCGCGCGCGCGCAGAGAGAGAGAGAGAGAGATGGGGGGGGAGGGGTGATGTTGAGTACTCTTTCTACTCACCCAATTATCTTCAAGGTCAAAGCAACGATCTGAGGACACATTGGAATTTGCATGGATGTAATATGATTTTAATGTTCATCAGAATTCTACCAGTTTGGTGGTCCTTTAAATTTTTTTTTTTTTTTTTTACCGCTTTGCTGGCCTCTGAAATCAAGTAAAAATACTGAAGTTACTGGGTAAATACTGGAGTGACTGGAGCTCGAACTGACAGATTTTGAGGCATGAGCATGAGCAGAAGAAACGTGGCAACCAACAATGGACATAATATTATTGCATATACGAAACAAAGGACCCTGGTGAGCTGGTGTGGAGGTCATGGGTAGCAGCCACTTCATGAAGACTGTCTTTGGCCGGACGTGGAGGCGCCCTTTGGAGGGGATGCCAACTCATGCTGCCTCCGAGACTAAGTGATTACTGTCGTCAGTACGGGGGAGGGCTCAGTAAGGGGTGTCCTGCGTATGCTGCATCAGAACAGGAGCCACTGAAAAATACTATCGGTGACCCAGCAGTCGTGTAGTGTCTCCTCTGGTAGATTGCTTCATGACAAATTGACATTGACTGTTCCTGTTAATTGCCGATGCCAGGACTGCCACGGACAAATCAGGGTGTGACTGTTGAACAAGAAAGAGCGGCGTCAGGCATACTGCCACTAGAATGACACACAAGGCTGAGATCATAAAATATATATATACATTGTTTGTTTATTTAAATGTCGACTTGGCTCCGATGGATGGATTTGCCATTTTGTTAGTTCTTTGCTTCAGGACCGGTGAGTAAAAGGCATTAATGAAGCTCTGGTTTCAGTCTTCTACCACCATCATATAATAATCATGACTATTTTGTAAAAAAAAATGTAGAAAACGAAATTTCGTAATTGGGGTCACTTACATGAGAATCAATATATATATATATATATATATATATATATATATATATATATATATAGAGAGAGAGAGAGAGAGAGAGAGAGAGAGAGAGAGAGAGAGAGCTTATGTTTACCAATATCGGTTTTACGAGGATATGATATCAATCAGACTTGACCATTAAAAAAAAAACTACACCATTTAAACATGTTATGAAATTAATCAGCTTTTTTTTTTCTTTTTAAATCATTTGGATTAACACAAATAAACATTAATATTCGCATTCGGTGACTTTTTTTATGCTTTAATGCCAACAAAATAGGCCTAAAGAGCATTTGTTTTGTTTTGTTTTGTTTGAACGCTAATAGAGGTATTTGTTGAAATTAATTTGTTGTGTACTACTTCTGTTCTGGACAATACAACAGCTTAAGTTTATCCCCCCTCCCCTACCGCACCCCCCCCCCCCCTTTTGCTATTCAATCAAGAGATATTGTTAAAGTATCCATGTGTACTATAACAACTTGTGGACATCATAACTATGGTTGCCTGCAACACACAACGTGTCAGTCTAGATAATTGTGCAACAATGGTGACTTTATCAAACTGTCTACACACACACACACACACACACACACACACACACACACACACACACACACACACGCACGACGAGTTTTCAAACTACGAGCCTCATTATAAGGTAGACAAGCGAGCAAACCACGCCACTATACATCGGCACGTGCTATCGCAGAGTCGCAGCCCTTTGCATGCTAAAAAAAGCCAGGTCATTGGAGGAGCGTGCTCGATTTGTATCCACGAAAGCTCAAACCGCACTGTATTATGGGAGTATTGAAACTGAAAATGCACTGGCATGGGATGCCAGCAATAATTGTTTACCATGGTCCTTCAATCGAACAATTTTTCTTCTTTTTCGTCTGATGTGTAGGCCTATTAAGTGAAGTTCAGATTCTCCTTTCGTTTCGTAATTTCTTATGTTACAGCCACCAAGTTAAACACCGCCATAATTACTATTGTCAAAAAAGATACCTTAGCTGCTGCTACTGCTACTGCGACTGCTACTGCATATTAAATGTGGCATTTGAGCATAGTGAACGGATGGATCATGGAACAACCAGTGATTACTGCATCTTCAATATCATGAACACCTAAAAAAAAATCGATCGAGAAATGGAAAAGATTATACTACAAAAACTAGAGAGAGAGAATTGTAAATAAAAGACAAAATTTGAACAACAAAACAAAGAAGAAAGAAAAAATGAGAAGACAAAACAAAGAAGGAAAGAAAAATGAGAAGTGATGAAGAAAACTAAAATGTAACATTTGAAATCATGATGATGAACTGTTCTCACAATGTATGTCCACAAAGTAATGTCACATGTGCTGCCGAGAAAAAAAAACAAAAACAAACAAACAAAAAAAAAAAAAAAAAAAAAAAAAAAAAAACTATTTATCTCCCCGTCCCACAGTGAGGTCCACTCCCCCATCCCTCCTCCCTGCCTCCTCCCCCAGGTCCCGAAGAAGACGAAGAGCAATAGAGGAATACATCATTCAATGACTGTCTAAATACAAACATAAGCAGCAGAGTACTAAATACACACAAATAAATACACTGGAATAATCAATATACGTTACAAAATCAGCACCTTCAGCATCCTCTCCTTCTCTTCCTTTCTCTCTCATTACTTTTTCATTTTTTTTTCATAACATTCCATGGTAAGCATTTCATTTAGTTGATGTGCAACTTTTAATCTAGGACGTGCCACGTGTGTCATTTGTATATCGTTTTAAATAGTGTTGGTCTTTTGATACACAAAGCATTGAATGTAATAAAAAGAAACGAAAATAATGTTCTATCATTATCGAAAATAGAATATGTGCTCTCTCTCTCTCTCTCTCTCTCTCTCTCTCTCTCTC
Organism: Conus betulinus; assembly: GCA_016801955.1. NCBI lineage: Eukaryota > Metazoa > Mollusca > Gastropoda > Neogastropoda > Conidae > Conus > Conus betulinus. The sequence goes on along the minus strand of JADBJO010004304.1, from coordinate 166,339 downwards.
TCTCTCTCTCGTTCTCTCACTCAGCCCCCCCCCCCCCCCTCCGCCTCCTCCCTGTCACTCTCCCTCTGTTTGACGTCTTGGGAAGGCGAAGAGAGGTAAGGAAAGGGGGTGGGTGGTAGGAGGTGGGCAATGGGAGGGTAGTGGGCTATAGACAAGAGACGAATACATCTCTCTCTTCTCTTCTCCCTGTTTTCACAATCACTCTCCTCTCCTCCTCTCTCTTCTCTTCTCTCTCTCTCTCTCTCTCTCTCTCTCTCTCTCTCTCTCTCTCTCTCTCTTTCTGTCTGTCTGTCTCTCTGCTCGTAAGACATTCATTCTATTCTCTCTTTCTCTTCGTCTCTCTCTTCCTCCCTCCCTCCCTCCCTCTCTCTCTCCCCCATCCGGCTATTTCCTCACCGTCCCAGGCCATTTCCCTTTCAATCAACACGCAAAACAGCGTGGATTCCACCCAATTCGTCCTATCCGTAGTCTGTAGCCTACACTTCCTTCAATCCGCCTCCCCCCCCCCCCCCCCCTTTTCTTCATTCCAGTACACCTCCGCTCTCACTCTCACACCCCCACCCTCCCACCACCTAAGTATTTTGCCATGCCCATCCTCCCTCCTCCACCATGACATTCTGGGCCGGGTTAGGCCACAGTCAAAATAGTAGGACCAGTAGATGATGTTGAAGATAGCGAAAGCCAGGGGGAAGAGGAAGCGAGACATCTTGTCCACCTTGCGGCCGGTGTCCTTGCTGTCCAGAGCTGGACTGACCGCGGGGCTTTCGGCAGCGGCTGGTGCCGACACTGGACCATCGCTGGTGGCGGCGGCGGTGGTGGTGGTGGTAGTGGAGGGGGTAGTGTTTCCGTTTGAGGCGGTGGACGAAGGGACAGAACCTCTCTTCGTCGAGTTCAAGCGAGACCAGTTTCTGTTGAGACCGGAAAAAAAGTAAGACGCTTACACGCACACGTCCCACCACGCAAGGATGCTCGCACGTGCACATACATACACATGAGCAAAAGGTGAATTTCCTTATGTGCATACTATACCAGTGGCATGTTTTGGTTGCAAGATAAACACAAACGCTCCTGCGCACAGACAGATAAAGAGACATGTGCACCATACATCAGGTCACACACACACACACACACACACACACACACACACACACACACACACACACACACACACACAAAAACCCACCAGACATTATTGTATCAAACTCACAAACATCAAAGCAAACGAGTGAATGTCCATCATTAGCACTGCAACTCAGCATACAGAACTGCATGGCCATTGTGAAAAAAAGTTGACGTGATATTGAATATACAAAAAAGTTGTACTGAACTGAAATACGTC
>JADBJO010004304.1:155000-160000 GCA_016801955.1 Conus betulinus | reverse complement strand
CCCCAAACAAGGGAAAATAATTAGTGGGGAGCTGTTCTTTTGATCAAATTAACATTAAATGCTGGCTCAAATTTATGGTAAGCCTCTAAACGCTTACATGGATTCTACAGAGTTTTAAAGCAAAATCCTGACTGTGGCGTGTGGCTACTCTGTCTGCGGTCATCATACTAACTCTAACTGACGACTTCCACAGAGAATGAACGAGAAGGGAGATTACCGAGGGCGTACGTAGCGGTGCAGTCGTGGGTGTTGATGCCGTCGATGACGAAGTCTGGCATGTTGGCGGACGGAAGGAGGCTGGTGGCCGCACGGGACGATGACCACTTCAGCACCAGGTCAGTGGTGGCGAACCCGTCTATATGGACCCCGGTCAGTGTGGAAACATGCGCCATGCATACACAGACAGACAGACAGACAGACAGACAGACAGACAGACAGACAGACACATGTACACACGAAGCACACACCATGCATACATAGAGAGACAGACAGACACATGTACGGACGAAGCAAGCGTCATGCGTATAGACATAGACAGACACATGTACGAACGAAGCAAGCAGCATGCATACGCAGACAGACAGACAAATGTACGGACGAAGCATACACCATGCATACACACACAGACAGACATATGTGCACACGAAGCACGCACCATGCATTCACAGACAGACAGATACATGTACGGACGCACACACGCACGAACGCACGCACACACGTACACGTGCGCGCGTGCACACACACACACACACACACACACACACACACACACACACACACACACACACACACACACACACACACACACACACACACACACACATACACACACGCACGCACGCACGCACGCACGCACGCACGCACGCACGCACGCATACACACATACACACACACATACACACACACACACACATACACACACACACAATCTTTTCAGTCGGCAAGTACACATACACACACAATCTTTTCAGTCGGCAAGTACACGGCTGCCACTCTATTCTGTGTTAGTTTAAAAAAACCAGTTGTGTGGCGTGTTCGGGTTTAAGAGGAGAGCGCTATAGGTGGAATGGGGGTGAGGAGTGGACGGGGGTCAGGGCTTTTTGTGTGTGAGGAGGGAAGGGGGTGTGGGTGGGGGGGGGGGAGACGGTAACGTCGTTATCCAGTGAGATTGTCAGGGCGTGGTCTATCTGGCATGAGCCAGATATGCAGCTGTGAACGCTATGGCATAATTTCCGGCGTGATGGAATATTGCGCGGGTAGTTTCCGCCATGTAGGCCATTTGTGTGTTTCGCCACACCATCAGCCAGACAGCGCATTGACTGTCGGCCAGGCAAAATGCAATATGAATTTGAATGGGTGGGTTTGAGGAGAATGTGGGAGGCAAAGTGGAGTGGGGGTGGGGGTAACACTGGCAATACACATACCTTTGAGATGTGTGATTCATTTTAATGCATTCACTTCCGTTAACAGTTCTTAAGACTTAGATAGAGATCGGCCAACGTTTTCCCTATCATTTCATGTGGTATAACTGAATGACACAAGTGAAGAGAAGATATCCGACCCCTCGTCCACAGTTACAGCCTGGCCCGCCCCGCCACAACCCCGGCACTGTTAATCTACAGGATGTAGTAACAGTCAAGTCCTAATGAGGCAACCCACCAGAGGAGACACAGCACTGCTGCCAAGTCACTTGGTGTTCAGTGGTGTCTGTTCTGATCCAGCATACGCAGGACACCACCTACTAAGCCCCCTACTACAACAATAATTGCTTGGTCACGGAGCCGCCGTGAGTGAGTTATTCCACCTGAAGGCGCCACCACACCCGTCCGACGACAGCCCCCCCCCCTCCCCCCCCAAAGTTGCCAATGCCAGTGACCCCGACAGAATTAAACCAAGCCATAACGTGGAGAAGAGATGAAAACTAAAGACATCATTGGATGTGAGACATTCTTTATCAATGTTGATCGATGAGAATGAGGATAGGGAAGACGATTCTACGGATTTCCATTCTGGTCTGAGAATGCATGACAAATTATACTCTGAGTTTACTTTCACACTATAATCCGGCGTTAACCAGGCCCGAGCGATGCAGACATTTGAAGTGTTAGCAAATTTGAGTAACACTCTCAGAGACACATCTATTTTAAAGGTATAAAACTCGACTTTGTGGACCCAATCTACTTAAATAAACCCAAGGAAACTCATGTCTGAGTAGGAACTGGTCGGGGCAGAAAAAAGCCAAAAAAGTGAATGGCTCCGATGTCAGATGAACCCATGACGTTCCAACAGGGATTGCCTAACGCAAACCACTTGCCACGACAGCGTGTGTATTATCCAGATATCTCCACACTTCTGTTTGTGTCGTTGCAAAAATAGTGAATTTGGAGAAGGGCACGTACAAACCGAGGAAATAATTGTACGCTTAGTGACTGTAAATAAACTAACATGTCCAAAAAAAAACAGAAAAAAAAAAAATTGTATGTCTGATGACTGCAGTCAAAAATCCTGCTAATAAACCGGGGAAATTTGTGGTCTGTCTGGCGACTGCATAAAATATACTTACAACAAAGAGGAGAAATACACCGTACACCGAGCGACTGCAAGCAATGGTCCTCAGAAAGGGGGAAAATCAATTTCTACTGACTGCACACAATGGTCGTCACAAAGTGGATAAATGTATTTCTAATCACTGCAAACAAACGAAAACATTCACAGCGTCTAGAAATGATATTAGATTATACGTCGAGAGACTGCAAAGCAGGGAAATGTGTACCTACAGGGGAAAACCAGTCTACATACTCACAGAGTGAGGAAATATGTACCAAGCGACTACACACATTCCTCCCTACACATCATACATCCTATTTACAGCTATCCATGGTCACACCTCCCTACCTACACATCATACATTCTACTACAGCTATCATGGTCACCTTTCTACCTACACATCCTACAGCCTACTTACAGCTTTCCATGGTCACCTTTCTACCTACACATCATACACCCTACTTACAGCTTTCCATGGTCACACCTCCCTCCCTACACATCATACATTCTACTTACAGCTTCATGGTCAGCTTTCTAACAATACATCACACATCCTACTTACAGTTTTCATGGTCACCTTTCTACCTACACATCATACATCCTACTTACAGCTTTCCATGCTCACACCTAGTACTTCCTCGCTGCATATTGTACAACCTACTTACAGCTTCCATGGTCAGGTGACACGTCTGGTTGTCATGGGGAAATTGATTAAATCCATCTCGCAGCTCAGCACCACTGTCAGCCTGCAACACAGGTGAATTCATGACACTTCAGTTATCCTGCAGCCCACCCTTCCACCCCAAGACCGTCTCTCTCTTTCTCTCCCTCTCATCCCCCCCTCTCTCTCTCTCTCTCTGCGCGCCCGTGCGTGCGTACGTGCGCGCGCGTCTGTGTGTGTGTGTGTGTGTGTGTGTGTGTGTGTGAGAGAGAGAGAGAGAGAGAGAGAGAGAGAGAGAGAGAGAGAGAGAGAGAGAGAGAGAGATTGTGTGTGTGTGTGTGCGCGCGCGCGCGCGTGTGTGTGTGTGTGTGTTTGTGTGTGTTTGTGTGTGTGTGTGTGTGTGTGTGTGTGTGTGTGTGTGTGTGTGTGTGTGTGTGTGTGTGTGTGTGTGTGTGTGTGTGTGTTCCTCGGCCGAAACTCTAAGGGAACTTCGTAAAAAGTATGCATATGTGACCGTTTTACCCCTTTTAAATATCACTTTGATAAAGTAGCCATATTCTGTCTTCGGGGATAAGCATGATGTATTATCTCATGGACCGCTGGCTGTGGACGTACCGTGATAGACACTAGCCACAGCCACGTGCAGAAACATCTATCACAGCATGTCAGTGGTCAATGCTCGGCCGTGCCCCCTCTCTAAGTCTCCATCACCCCCTGAACGTTGACAAGGACTGCCGGGTCTTCAGCATGCTTATCTTCTATCCGAGTGCGTGTACTAAGCATGACGTCCAGGCGCTAACACGTCTGTACGTCTGAACACCTTGGAGGTGATCAAAACCTGACTTCAAATGTCATTCAATGTGTTCGATCATGTGATCCTGAGATGAGGAGTCTTGGCACACCTCTAACCATTCGGCGACAGCATGCCACGAAACAGAGGTTTTCTTTTCTTTTTTTTTTTTTCTTCAAAATTTGTCCCGTGTTGGCAGGTCATTTGGGTGCCATCACACAAACGAGGCAGTCAGGTGTCTCCACGGCAGAGAGTCTTGGAGAGTTTCTGGAGAGACAAAACTCCGTCCAGACGAGCTGAAAACGTTTGATCACTGTTAGGCGGGATTCTTGTCTCCCAGCGTATGTCTTGTTTTGCTGCCTGATATAGTTATTATAATTATATGTTCCTGGTATTACATGCACAGAATCTGCAGGAAACAGATCTCATCCAACTCTCGACCCCCCCCCCCGCCCCCCCCCTCCCCCCCCCCTGCTCTTCCATTGTTCCAGATTCCATTGTTTTGTCCATTTAGAAAAGTGAAGATCTCCGCATGATCGCACCATAGTTAGGCTGCCTAAAACTGAAAAAATAAAACGCCCACAGACACTCCATCCATTCTCTTCCTTTCTCCTCACACTCCGTATTCCACCAACCTCCAGCCTCTTTTCCAGCCTCCCCTCCCCTCCCCCCCTCCCAAAAGTCACTCGTAAGAGCTTGTAGATAAGAGATTCTGCGTGTTGTTGAATGCTGAGTCGTTCAAATACTTGTTAGTTATTCCCCAACGGACGGCACGGGGCCGTACCATGGCTACAGAAGCAGTGGCTATCATCGTCATTCTTGTTCATGATAAAAGAGCAGATTATTATTCTATTCGCACCGTCAAACATTTCATTTATTCGTCTACGTTTTCTTTGCAAGTATTATAAACTCTAAATACCCCTATTTTTCATGATCATTTTTGCTTTTAGAAAGAGAGGGAAACTCCCATTCCTTTCAGTCTAACCAGGTGGTATTGTCTTC
>JADBJO010004304.1:122500-152500 GCA_016801955.1 Conus betulinus | reverse complement strand
TGCGATGCAGTGAACTATACGACACGACATGACGCGATGCTATATGACTACAATGCAGTTCATAACAGAAGAAAATGAGGCAAACCGGCATATGAACGACACATAGAGAATATGCCAATCATAGTAGAGATCTTGTACACAGTCACTCGCGAAACCCGACACATATATGCATGCGTGCATACTTACACACAGAAACAAACAAACACAGACACAGACACAGACACAAACAGACAGACAGACAGACAGACAGACAGACAGACAGACACACACACACACCACACACACACACACACCACACACAGAGAGAGGAGAGAGAGAGAGAGAGAGAGAGAGAGAGAGAGAGAGAGAGAGAGAGAGAGAGGGGTAGAGAGAGTTTATTTTCCAGTTATTTTCCTTGATGTATCACCCTTCATCTTCTTTGTAAACATGCGAAGATGCTGACCTTTAAGTAGCGCAGGTCACAGAGTAAAACGTATGGTAAATATGAGCGTTTTTTTCTTCTTCTTAGCAGGCTATACCAAAACCAAACAAATCATGGAAAACAAAACCACAAAAACAACGAAGTCCGAGTGCGAAATCTCTTTTATGATTAGTGGGCATTTTCTGTGTCCTTTTCACATACCGCACGGCGCATCAAAAACGCAAGATGGCACCACCAACAGCATTGTCTGTGATGCCGCAATGCCAGAAGGAGGGACAGACGATTTCAGTTTGAGTTTCCCCAAAGAGGTGTCACTGCGTGCGGACTAGTCCATACACGCTACACCACATCCGCTAAGTTTCAAGACCGCACTATGCATGATTTAAAGCTGATGGACATAAGAATGAATGATTACGATGAGAAAATTTAAAACGAGGGTCTCGTGGTTACGATTTAGTTGATGTCTGACTTACGTATTAGCCCAGCGCGCTGGTCAGACCTTGGGTACCTACCTAACACAGGCTGTGCCATTATTATCATTGTATGTGTGTGTGGTGAGTGTCTATGTGTGTTCATGGGTGTGTGGGCGTGAGCCCATGCGTGAGTGCCAGTGCGTGCGGTGCACGTTGGCATGTACGTGTGTGTATGGTGTGTGCATGTTTGTGCGTATGCGTGTGCATGTGTGTGTGTGCGCACGTATGTGCATGCGCGCGCGCGGTTATGTAAATGTGTGCAGACGTGCATGTGTATGCGTGTGCGTGATCTGTGCTTTTGCATGCACGCGTCTGTACATGTATGTGTACATATATGTGTTTTATGTATGTGTGCCTGCATATCTCGGCGTATACGAATGTGTGTGTTCGCGCGTGTGCGCGCGTGCGTGTGTGTGCGTGAGTATGCATGTATGTGTGTGCTAGTATGTGGGCACGTGTGCGAGACAAGAGGAGAGAAGATCGAAGGCAAGGCAACGGACAATATAAATAAAACAATGCAAGAGAGAGAGAGAGAGAGAGAGAGAGAGAGAGAGAGAGAGAGAGAGAGAGAGAGAGAACGTATTGTGTCTTTGTTCACCAGCACCCTCAATACAGCTGGGCATCCCTGGCTATACTGCATTTGTCTACTTGCAAGGCGGCCACTCAGGGAAGGGTGTCATGCATTATTAACTTCCCTTACATGCATATTTAACTCCTCTCAATGTTCTCCACACGAAGGCTTCTCCTCCATACCTGCGACCGATTTTTCTTCTGTGAAAAGTATTTTTTGTTAAACCGACGCTTACTGTTTGTTGATGAACAGAATGGGGATTCTTTCTTTCTCTTGTCTTTTTCTCTTCTCTTTTGCTTTTAATTTGCGTGTTTGTTTTATTTTGTTTTGTTTTTTTTTTTGTTTTCCTTTCTTTTCTTTTGTTTCGTTCTTTCTGTTAATAGTTCCTTCTTCTTTCTTTCTTTTTATTCTTTCTTCCTTTCCTTTCCTTTTCCTTTATTTCTCTTTTCTTTCTATTTGTTTCTTTCTTTCCCCCTTCCATCCATCATTCCCAATCTCTCTGTCTTTCTTTTCATCTGATCCATCTCAGTCGCCTGAACCCTAAGATCCTCATTCAGGTTTCCCTGCATTTGAATCCTGTCGCATTCTCAAAGACAGCAGTCCACTGCGTGCTGTACTAATATCAGTCCTTAGGGGTCACTCACCTGACGAGACTCTGCGCCGTCACTGGCTCGCTTCGGTAGTTTTCGTAAGCGTTGTTTTGTGATGCAGTCAACATAGGAACGCCTTACTGATGACAATAATAGCTTGGTCACAGACGGAAAGAGAGAGAGTTTCACGCTTGAATGTAGTGCACCCACTCATCTCCCTATGCCCTTGAAACTGCCCCTGTGACAGACTGCGACAGAATTTACCACAGTACGGGTGTGGCTATCAACATGTCAGTCACCACAAAGCAGGGCTTCAAAGACTGCACCGTTTAGACAACGTTCATCAGTTCTTACGACGATCGGTGAGAATAAAGATGAGGAGAATGAGGACGATAATGTGGAGTTCGTTTGACATTTTAGGACTGTATTCCACCATAATTTTTATTTTGTCTCTTATTTGTTTATTCATTTCTTATTCATTCATACACTCATGTGTTCATTTATTAATTTGTTTTCATTTATTTATTTAAACTTAAAAAAAAAATCTATCCATTTTTCACCCGTTTATTGAGTTATTAAGTAATCAACCAATTAGGTAATTATATAAGCATGTATGTCTGTATGCAAGCATTATGTATTTATGTTTGTTATGTATGTATATATATATATATATATATATATATATATATATATATATATATATATATATATATATATATATATACATAACAAACATAAATATATATATCAGTTTACATATCCATCCATTTTATCTATTTGTTTAATTATCAGTTCACATAATCATTCATTTTGTTGATTCATGTCGTCACCGACCAGAATCCGACACATACCTACACCCATCAGTATTGACAAAACATTTTAAACAACTCTCCAAGAGACGATCCATGCCATGGATGGCACGGGACCGCACGGTTCCAGAGTCCATTAAGGCCCATAGCACCCCCCCCCCCCCCCCAACACTGATCGAAGACTGCCCTACTGCTAATAGCTCAGAAGTAGGACAACTCTTGACCTGCAAGTCGACGGTGTGTGACGGTAATGACAGCACTGAAGCATAGATGGAGGATCTGTCGTGGCTTTCTCCTTTCATCTTTAGCTTCATGCTTGACCTCTGTGGCCGAGTGGGAACAAAATAATTTTGTTTCTTTCCTGTCTCCCCCCTTCCTTCCATCGGTCTCTCTCTCTCTCTCTCTCTCTCTCTCTCTCTCTCTCTCTCTCTCTCTCTCTCTCTCTCTCTCTCTCTCTCTCTGGCACAAAAACGCTGATATATATATATATATATATATATATATATATATATATATATATATATATATAATGAAAAACAATAAATTCCAAGGATAAGTACCAAGCACCATTCCAGCAACTTACATAGCAGTTAGGTGTTGCAATAACTGCAAGAAATATTGAATTATAAACAAAGCTTGCTCTTATGTCTCAGATTATAGAAATAGGGGGGTGATAAGCCTTCATATCTGCAGTGGTAGATGATTCTGCCTGACTGACAGTATGTGCTTGAGTGGGTGAATGGGGAATAAATAAATGCTTCTCAAAATGAACCTTCAGCAAGTCTCCAAAGTGGGAGACCATCTCCAATGGGGAGAAAGCTCACTAACATATAACTCCTGGTCAGATACCGGTATTTCGAAACCTGATTGTTTCTCCTCAGTGACCGCGGAAAGTGGTAATTTGACGCCTCTGCCTTTTCGGTTTTAAGAAGAATGCTATACCAGAAAAAGGCTGGTGTGCAATACCATAGTATGTTTGTTGAGTTTTCAAAAACTAACTAAAGGTGCACCTAAGAAGCAAAAGAAAATCATGAAAGAGCAAAACAAGCTACATTTTCTTGTGGAAAGTAGAAAATATAAGTCAGGCAGAATCATCTACCACTGCAGATATGAAGGCTTATCACCCCCCTATTTCTATAATCTGAGACATAAGAGCAAGCTTTGTTTATAATTCAATATTTCTTGCAGTTATTGCAACACCTAACTGCTCTGTAAGTTGCTGGAATGGTGCTCGGTACTTATCCTTGGATTTATTGTTTCATTGTAATTTAGTCCCTGTGGGATTCATTCCAAGAACTGGCCCCTCAGCACTTGTGTCTTAAGAGGTTATCTTTTTATATTTTCTACTTTTCACAAGAAAATGTAGCTTGTTTTGCTCTTTCATGATTTTCTTTTGCTTCTTAGGTGGCACCTTTAGTTAGTTTTTTGAAAACTCAACAAACATACTATGGTATTGCACACCAGCCTTTTTTTTCTGGTATAGCATTCTTCTTAAAACCGAAAAGGCAGAGGAGTCAAATTACCACTTTCCGCGGTCACTGAGGAGAAACAATCAGGTTTCGAAATACCGGTATCTGACCAGGAGTTATATGTTAGTGAGCTTTCTCCCCATTGGAGATGGTCTCCCACTTTGGAGACTATAAGTTTGCTAAAGGTTCATTTTGAGAAGCATTTATTAGTCCCCATTCACCCACTCAAGCACATACTGTCAGTTAGGCAGAATCATCTACCACTGCAGATATGAAGGCTTTATCACCCCCCTATTTCTAAGAGCAAGCTTTGTTATAATTCAATATATATATATATATATATATATATATATATATATATATTAGAAATTAAATTAGAAATTCTTAGAATTGATTTCTTTGCTTTTCATAGAACCAAGCAATTTCTCGAGAGAAAATCGCTCTCAGCACCAGTGCCGTGTTACGTCTAGCTACACGCTATGGCGTTCACATTTGCCTTCATGGAGAATCCATTTACCCTATTACCTATTCACAAATGACTCTCCATTCCACTCTTATCGACTCCAGTGATGAGAGAACTTGCTAAATATGTTAATACAAAGGAACTTGACACCACTCTCAATACAAACATGGACATGGAGAGGGTGTAAAAAATGAGGTCAACAAACACATCAGAACGTGGACAATAAAGAAGATGTTACAGAACTCCCATCTGGTGTGAGACTATAGGATACTGCACTTCATATATACCCCTTTCATACAATCCACAGGTCACTTTATTTAGTTCCACATCTGATTCGTGCTTTAACAACATTATCTGTGATTTTTATACAGCTCTAAAGTCTCCCTTGTACATTCATACAATCCACAGATAACTTTATTTAGTTCCACATCTGATTCGTGCTTTAACAACATTATCTGTGATTTTTATACAGCTCTAAAGTCTCCCGTGTACTCTCCATTTCCTCAGTATTGGCCGCAAAAGCTTTCTTGACACTGAATCAAACGCTCTTCCTTCCAAACTCTATAAAAGCAGTACACAGCGTCCCGTTTATTTGCAAATAGTTTTTCTGTATAGCTGCCATTAGGGTGAAGATATGATCAATGAGAGAGAGAGAGAGAGAGAGAGAGAGAGAGAGAGAGAGAGAGAACATCAATCCGTTTCCCTCTCTCCAGCATATACCTTTGGCTGTAGAGAATTCTGCCGGTGGAGGCGTTGATGTAGATGATGTGGTTGGGCACGGTGAGGTCATGCTTGCGGCCCTCCTTGTTGTTGGAGAAGAAGAGGTCAGGCAGCCACAGCAGACCCCACCTTTTGTCCATCCAGCTTGACCACCTTGTCCGCGCGTACGGCGGGTCCAGCACCAGCCGGCCGTCTGTCCACTCCTGCCGCAGGTAGAACGACGCTGCCCACGTCTGGAACCGGAGGAAGGGGGAAAAAGAGTGAGAGAATGATTGAGTGAATGTGTGTGTGTGTGTGTGTGTGTGTGTGTGTGTGTGTGTGTGTGTGTGTGTGTGTGTGTGTGTGTGTGTGTGTGTGTGTGTGTGTGTGTGTGTGTGTGTGTGTGTGTGTGTGTGTGTGTGTGTGTGTGTGTGTGTGTAAGAGAGAGAGAGAGAGAGAGAGAGAGAGAGAGAGAGAGTGCATGTGTGTGTGTGTGTGTGTGTGTGTGTGTGTGTGTGTGAGAGAGAGAGAGAGAGAGAGAGAGAGAGAGTATATGTGTGTGTGTGTGTGTGTGTGTGTGTGTGTGTGTGTGTGTGTGTGTGTGTGTGTGTGAGAGAGAGAGAGAGAGAGAGAGAGAGAGAGAGAGAGAGAGAGAGAGAGAGATGTGTGTGTGTATGCGCGCACGCGCGCGCGTTGATATGTCTATTCATTGGTTGCTTCAATTTATGACATGTTAAATACGAAACGAAAACAGAAGAGGCAGATTGGGATCACTAAGAGAGAGAGAGAGAGAGAGAGAGAGAGAGAGAGAGAGAGAGAGAGAGAGAGAGAGAGAGAGAGAGAGAGAGAGAGAGAGTGTGTGTGTGTGTGGTGGGGGGGGGGGGGGGGGGGGGGGGGAGGCTGCGGACAGATGCTGGGAGGATCTAAGAGTGAATGGGAGGGGAGGGGGAGAAAGTAGGGATTGAAGAATTTCCTGACGACAGCTTTATCAAATATGAATGAACTAAAATTGTCCATTTTCACAAGTATTTGAGAGCATGAATAATAATAAGTTCGTTAAAAATCGGATCACTGTTCCTTTCATCTGCTAATTAACTATTATATAGTCAGTGAATCCGTCGGTAAGAGTGAGCATGAGCATGAAAGAAGGACGAAAAGGTATGACAGAAAGACAGATAGGAAGAGGAGGTTGGTTATGTGGACAAAAAAGAACGACGAAAAGGTATGACAGAAAGACAGATAGGAAGAGGAGGTTGGTTATGTGGACAAAAAAGAAGGACGAAAAGGTATGACAGAAAGACAGAATAGGAAGAGGAGGTTGGTTATGTGGACAAAAAAGAACGACGAAAAGGTATGACAGAAAGACAGATAGGAAGGAAGAGGAGGTTGGTTATGTGGACAAAAAAGAAGACGAAAAGGTATGACAGAAAGTATGATGTGGACAGAAAGAAAAAGACAGATAGGAAGAGGAGGTTTGTTATGTGGACAAAAAAAGAAGGACGAAAAGGTATGACAGAAAGACAGAATAGGAAGAGGAGGTTGGTTATGTGACAAAAAAGAAGACGACGAAAAGGTATGACAGAAAGACAGATAGGAAGAGGAGGCTGGTTATGTGGACAAAAAAAAGACGAAAAGGTATGACAGAAAGACAGATAGGAAGAGGAGGTTGGTTATGTGGACAAAAAAGAAGGACGACGAAAAGGTATGACAGAAAGACAGATAGGAAGAGGAGGTTGGTTATGTGGACAAAAAAGAAGGACGAAAAAGGTATGACAGAAAGACAGATAGGAAGAGGAGGTTGGTTATGTGGACAAAAAAGAAGGACGAAAAGGTATGACAGAAAGACAGATAGGAAGAAGAGGAGGTTTTGTTATGTTGGTTATGTGGACAAAAAAAGAACGACGAAAAGGTATGGACAAAAAAGAAGGACGAAAAGGTATGACAGAAAGACAGATAGGAAGAGGAGGTTGTTATGTGGACAAAAAAGAAGGACGAAAAGGTATGACAGAAAGACAGATAGGAAGAGGAGGTTGGTTATGTGGACAAAAAAGAAGGACGAAAAGGTATGACAGAAAGACAGATAGGAAGAGGAGGCTGGGTTATGTGGACAAAAAAGAAGGACGAAAAGGTATGACAGAAAGACAGATAGGAAGAGGAGGTTGGTTATGTGGACAAAAAAAGAAGACGACGAAAGGTATGACAGAAAGACAGATAGAAAGAAGAGGAGGCTGGTTATGTGGACAAAAAAGAAGGACGAAAAGGTATGACAGAAAGACAGATAGGAAGAGGAGGCTGGTTATGTGGACAAAAAAGACGAAGGACGAAAAGGTATGACAGAAAGACAGATAGGATAGGAAGAGGGTTAGGCTGGTTATGTGGACAAAAACAGAAGGACGAAAAGGTATGGTACACAGAAAGACAGATAGGAAGAGGAGGCTGGTTATGTGGACAAAAAAGAAGGACGAAAAGGTATGACAGAAAGACAGATAGAAGAGGAGGCTGGTTATGTGGACAAAAAAGAAGGACGAAAAGGTATGACAGAAAGACAGATAGGAAGAGGAGGCTGGTTATGTGGACAAAAAAGAAGGACGAAAAGGTATGACAAAGACAGATAGGAAGAGGAGGCTGGTTATGTGGACAAAAAAAAGAATGGCAGGATACGGGCAAAGGAGGAATGTCAGCAGGAAGGAAGAGGAGCAATGGGAACGAATGAACAAGTGGGTGAATGAGTGAGTGAATGGGTAAGCCGCATTTGAACGGGCAGTCACCGATTCTGGATCAAATCAAGAAAGAAATAACAGAGGCAATCCGACAGATTAATGCCGAGTATGTCAGCAACTGACCTGGTCGAGAAGAAGCATGGAGAGGATGCTGGGAAGAGGACAAAACACTTTGGAAGAAAGGGACAATGAACGAAAGGTAGAGGACGTTACATGGAAAGAAGGGACAATGAAAGAAAGGTAGAGGACGTTACATGGAAAGAAGGGACAATGAAATAAAGGGAGAGGACGTTACATGGAAAAAAGGGACAATGAAATAAAGTAGAGGACGTTACATGAACAAAAGGGACAATGAAATAAAGGTAGAGGACGTTACATGGAAAGAAGGGACAATGAAATAAAGGTAGAGGACGTTACATGGAAAGAAGGGGACAGTGAAAGAAAGGTAGAGGACGTTACATGGAAAGAAGGGACAATGAAAGAAAGGTAGAGGACGTTACATGGAAAGAAGGGACAATGAAATAAAGGGAGAGGACGTTACATAGAAAGAAGGGACAATGAAATAAAGGTAGAGGACGTTACATGAACAAAAGGACAATGAAAATAATGGTAGAGGACGTTACATGAACAAAAGGGACAATGAAATAAAGGTAGAGGACGTTACATGAACAAAAGGGACAATGAAAATAATGGTAGGACGTTATATGGACGTTACATGAACAAAAGGGACAATGAAATAAAGGTAGAGGACGTTACATGGAAAGAAGGGACAATGAAATAAAGGGTAGAGGGCATTATATGGAAAGAAGGGACAGTGAAATAAAGGCAGAGGACGTTACATGGAGAGAAAGGACAATGAAATAAAGGTAGAGGGCGATAAATGGAAAGAAAGGACGATGTTGGGACGGAAGGAAAGAAAAGTTAGAAAGAAGGAAGAAAACATTAGGAGGAAGAAGAAACTTTAGACGGAAGAGAAACATTAGAGGGAAGGGATTTTGGACGGAAGAATGGAACGTTAAAGGGGAGGGGACTTTGGAAGGAACGAAGGGACTTTGGAAGGAAGAATGGAAGGTTGAAGGAAAGGACTTTGAAAGGAAGAATGGAACGTTAGAGGGGAGGGAGTATAGACGGAAGAAGGGGTTTTTTGAACGGAAGAATGGAAGTTGGAAGGAAAGAACTTTAAAAGGAAGAATGGAACGTTAGAGGGAAGGGACTATAGACGGAAAGAAGGGATTTTGAACGGAAGAATAGAACATTGGAAGGAAAAGACTTGAAAGGAGGAATGGAACGTTCATAGGAAGGGACTTTGGACGGAAAGAGGAAGATGGGAATATTGGAATAAATGCAAGTACATCAAAAGAAGCCATTGGACGACTGAGGTAGGAAGGGTCGTTATGGGTGAAGAAGAGTTGTCGTCAAAAAGGACGTTAAGGAAAAAGGAACTGGGGGGGGGGGGGGGGGGGGGGGGGGGGGGGGGAGTGGGGATTAGGAACGGACAGACGTTAACAGAAAGGCAGGGACAATGATTTTTGCAGGTCGAGGTTTAAATCCCAGGAACCCCTAAGCATCCAGACAGACAGGTCTTTGTGGCAACCAGGTAACTAACAAACACTCAGAAATGACAGGCTAAATACACTTAGTTTTTTTTACAAGTGAATCACCCCACTGTGAACATTTGCCTTGAACAGGATTTGCCTCAGAAATATGAAGAAGGGAATCGTGTTATGACGAAGAACAACACACAAAGAAGAGTTTAATGAAAAAGAACACAGTACATTCTTAGTACAATACCGCGTCAAAGAGCCCAATAAAAGAGATATATGTATGAAGCCATGCATAGGAAACTCTCAAATCAAAATAGTGTGCAAAAAAGGATTACGAGCAAAATCCTGGTGAAGAAAGATCAAACACCTTGTACAAGAACTGTGATGATTAATCGTGCAAACTTATGAGGTGCTAAGGTAATGAATAATCCAAACCTGCGGCGTGAACAGTCTCAAGGGGAGAACATGGCGGTTTCAGATTATGCTGAGCTTCAAACCGCAATACCATGAAAATGACATGTGGATGGGCGTCTTTCTCTGTGGCAATGGCCATTATCACCATGGACAGGCGCCGCCAAGGATGAATAAAACACAACATCATCGTACAGGGGCAGAAGACTGGCCATGAAAGCCGAACTACACAGTCCTGTTTCAATAATATATACTGACGATGGCGCTGCCTTTACCTCTGCCATCTGTAGGACCATGTTACTAACCATCCAAAGAATTCTGTGTTCATAAGGTAAGGAAGAGAAAAGTCCATGGACTGATAACTGATTGAAGCTCTCATAGTGCTCTCATGAGCTGAACAGCCTTGTTTTTTTAAACGACTTTTCCGTTCTTGACCATGACATACCTTACCATTCTTTCTTTCCCCAGCCTAGAAACACAGCACCAGAATCTCTCAGCATCCTCATAGAAACTTCACTTCTGGGACTATGACTACCGTGCGTCATTACCCCCCCCCCCCCCCCCGCCCCCTCCGGTTAAGAGCTGTGAAGTCTACATTCCCACGATTCCACCTGCCACAGTGCTTTAGCATCGATCCGTTCCGTCGTAAGACTGACCAAGCTGAAAGTCTGGCTATCGACCAATCATTAAGCATGTTATTGCTTCCGGCAGTTTCTAGGAAACCAGCGCAGTTGCTGTTGGTGCATTATACAAATGCTGACGAGGATTAACAGAAGATTGAATATTGCCCAGAGGCACTCCATGTCAGAAAGGTGAAAGTAGGTCTGTCCGAAAATATGGGACTTTCCGGCGTGTAGACATGTGGTGAACTTGGAGTTGTCTCATAACAGCTCATGTGTGCTGCAAGGGGTCGCGTAATATTTGTTTTCATAGAAAGCGTAACAATTTCCGCACTTATGCGGTTATTTTACTTCTTAGAACAATAATCCTAACATCTGTAAAGGTTCCATATGAGTTCAAATGTGTTCTTAATGAAAGTGGACGAGTAACATTAACGTGTTTTTCTTACCTCTTTTAAAACAGCCGTCTCATAAAATTTGCATTCAAATGTTTGCTGCCAAGTCTTTATTGTTCAGTGGCACACTGCACTCATTCCATGGAACCTTTTCATCCCAATTCAGGATAAGTTCTGTTGCATTTTCAGTGTCAGCACTCCATAGAAGATGACCAGAATCACCATCAGGCTGCTATACAGCGACACCAGGGAGAAGTCTCCATATCCGTGTTGAGTTACTTCGTGCTGTTAGCCACTGTCTGTTTTGTTTCTGTTGATTACGCTTAAATTACCCTCTCGTATCCGTAACGGGAGCAGACGGGAGTCGCTGACGCCACCGAACAGCCACTAAAAGTTGGTGGTGATTTCTTACTATAGTCCAATAATGTGACACTACTACTTTTGGATTCTGGCACCACTTCCATTCACAAAGAAAGAAGGGGAGCTGCAAGTGCAGAGTTGTGAGTGAAACTGACCGATTTTCACAATGGGCGTCGTCTGCTAACACCAGCGAGTTTGATGGTATCTCTGAGTATTCAGCGCAGGAATGGGATCAGCTATACAAGGAGTAGAGAAACACGATAAGGGAAAGTTAGAAGAAGAGTCTGATGTTGAAATAGGCACCGATCATGGGGGGGGGGGGGGGGGGGGGGGGGTATGGTGAAAGCTACCATGAGGACGACGTGCCGCTCTCCACTCTGCAAACCAGATGGAGACTCTATCTCCTCACGAGTCACTTTGGTGGTATCGGTCACTGCCTGTTCAGTTCCCAGATGGACATTCTATCTCTTCACGAGTCACTTTGGTGGTACTGGTCACTGCCTGTTCAGTTCCCAGATGGAGACTATCTCTTCAAAGTCACTTTGGTGGTTGTGGTCACTGCCGGTTCAATTCCCAGATGGAGACTCTATCTGTTCACGAGTCACTTTGGTGGTACTGGTCACTTCCTGTTCGTCTTGACAATCCTGTTCTGGTCGAAGTATTGGACCCACTAAAGGCTACTCTATCATTGCTACTGATGGCCATAAGAAGTACTTGACCCACTAAAGGCCGCCCTATCATTACTGCTGATGGCAATAATTGCAACGTTTCGGAGACACACTAGGTGAGTTTCTGTCCGACAGTTAAAATCATCACTGTATCCCTCCAACAACTCTCCATGTCAATCTGCTGATGCCAGAAAACATCTCACAGTGAAGACCATCACTATATCCCTCCAACAACACTCCATGCTAATCTGATGATGCCAGAAACAATTCACAGTGAAGACCATTACTATATCCCTCCAGTAACACACCATGTTAATCTGATGATGCCAGAAACATTTCACAGTGAAGACCATCACTCTATCCCTCCAACAACACTCGATGCCAGTCTGATGATACCAGAGACATTTCACAGTTAAAACTATCACTATCTCCCTCCAACAAACACTGAATATAAACCTAATGATGCCAGAGACATTTCCAGGAAATCACAGCAGGCATGGAAGGAGAAGGGAAATAGAAACCAGAAGTGCCAATGGCAGGAAGCCAATTCCAGGGTTAGAAGTGTGAGGAGAAGCTCCATGGTCACGTGTCCGTGACTGGAGGCGCTCAACAACAGGTTGAAGTGTCAGTCAACGGGACAAGTATACTTGCAGGCTCCTACATACGTGCAGGGGTTGAGCTGCGAACTTGGAACCTGTTCACGTAAAGGAACCAAAGCTACGACGACAGACCTGTGACCAGGCCATTAGGGAGAACTCTGAAAGGATCAACAGACACTGGAGCAATGATGAGACTGCTGCCTAGCACAGCTGCACATTGCTGAAAGTGTCATGTGCCGGACAACTCTGGAAGCTCCTTATTCCAAGTCACCATGAAAGGCAGCGGAAGTCCACACAGCAATTTCGTGATGGTAAACAAAGATAGGGATGATGCTTATTGTTAAAGGATTTGAGTAAAGTTTAGTAAAAAGGTGACTGCATACAGTGTCAAAGAGACAGAGAGCGAGAGAGAGAGAGAGAGAGAGAGAGAAGAGAGAGGAGAAGAGAGAGAGAGGAGAGGCGAGAAGAGAGAAAGAGAGAGAGAGAGAGAGAGGAGAGAAATAGACAGACAGAGAGATAGACAGAGAGACAGACAGAGAACAGATAGACTGACAGACAGACAGACAGACAGACACGCACACACACAGGGAGAGGGAGAGAACGAGACAGAAAGAGAAACAGAGAGGCAGAGACAATGAGGCAGACAGACGGAGACATACGGACAGACAGACAGACAGACAGACAGACAGACAGACACACACACACACACACACACACACACACACACACACACACACACACACACACACACACACGCACACACACACACAAAGATAGACAGACAGACACACACACAAAGAGAGAGAGAGGAGAGAGAGAGAGAGAGAGAGAGAGAGAGAGAGAGAGAGAGAGGAGAGAGAGAGAGAGAGAGAGAGAGAGAGAGAGAGAGGAGAGAGAGAGAGAGAGAGAGAAGACAGAGAAGACAGAGAGAGGACACACACACACACACACACACACACACACACACACACACACACACACACACACACACACACACAGAGTCTGACCATGTCCATCTCGTTGATGGGCCCCACAGAGATCAGCACCATGTCCACCTCCACTAGTACAGCCTCCCCACCTGCAACACCCAGGTCACCACAACACTCCTCAGTCCTCACCCCACACCACATGCAACTTCCAGGTCACCACACAAAGTCCACAGCCCACACCACATGCAACACCCAGGTCACCACAAAGTCCACAGCCCACACCACATGCAACATCCAGGTCACTACGACACACCTCAGTCCACACCCCACACCACATGCAACACCCAGGTCACTACAACACACTTCAGTCCACACCCCACACCACATGCAACACCCAGGTCACTACAACACACCTCAGTTCACAGCCCACACACCACATGCAACACCCAGGTCACCACAAAGTCCACAGCCCACACCACATGCAACACCCAGGTCACCACAAAGTCCACAACCCACACCACATGCAACACCCAGGTCATCACAAAGTCCACAGCCCACACTACATGCAACAACCAGGTCACCACAAAGTCCACAGCCCACACCACATGCAACACCCAGGTCACCACAAAGTCCACAGCCCACACCACATGCAACACCCAGGTCACACAAAGTCCACAGCCCCACACCACATGCAATACCCAGGTCATTACAAAGTCCACAGCCCACACACTACATGCACAAACACCAGCATGAACGAAGAGCTGTCATTCAAGCATGAGTTTCCTCAAGAAGGGGTCACTGCGCGCGGGCTAGTAGTCCATTATCCTGCACTCTTCATTTCCTAAGCTAGCTATATGTTTTAGGCAACGTTTGAGGCGCAAGCGGTGTTTAAAGAGGGTTAGGTGGGGTAGGGGTAGGGTGGGTTGTAAAGGGCCCCCCAAGGAGACCAAGGCTGACAAACACGTAACTCAACAGCCTCGTCTGATCACGATAAAAATCCTTTTTTTTTTTTATTGTTCTGTGTCATCTTCCGTGCCAACTCAGTTGCATTGTGTCCACGCCACTCATTCAAAACTCCCGTCCACAACCACAGCTATTTAATGTTATAAAAGAGAAATAAAGGATAGAAATAAACGAATGAATGATAATGTTAGCATGCATGACTTTAGCCCTGAAGAAACGAGAGGATCTGACAAGGTTCGAACCGGCGATCTCCCACACCTAGGTCCACGAGATTTACCTTTGTAGCTTTTTATTTATTGTACAGACATCCACCCATCCCAACAACCGTTTCTGAGCAAACAAGAAGAAGAAGAAGAAGAAGAAGAAGAAGAAAGAAGAAGAAGAAGAGAGAAGAGAGAGAGAGAGAGAGAGAGAGAGAGAGAGAGAGAGAGAGAGAGATTAACTCACCGACATTAGGGCGTACTCCGGAGTCATAATCTGGAAACGCGAGTTTGGCCAACAACTCTATGTGAGCTGTGCTGTCGCTGCCTCCCACCGACTGTCTGCAGGTGAAAAAGAAAAAAAAAAATGGTAGCAGAAAGAAAGGGAGAAGAACGAGGGATGTGACGATGAACGAATGGAAGAAAGAGAGATGAAGGTAAGGGCGAAGTAAAGAAAGAAAGAAAGAAAACGACCACAGACAAGAAGAGAGATAAGATAGAAGAATGACAGCACGATAGAACGAAAGGAACAAGGGAAGAAACAAAGGAAGAAGGAAATGAAACACACACACACACACACACACACACACACACACACACACACACACACACACACACACACACACACACACACACACAAAGAGAACAGAAAGGAAGGAACGATAAGGGTTAATTGTGGCAATCTTTACACAGACCTTTTATAGGGACGAGGCATTGGAAAAGAATGGAAAGAAAGAAAGAAAGGGAAAAAAAAAATTGAAGAAACAAAGGAGAAACAAAGAACGTACCAAAAAAATGAAACCTGATACTGATGTTTTAAAGAAACACTCAAACACTACTAATAGCATTTTCTCCACTCAGTAAAAGCCAAGAAATAGTCCAGAATCATATTCATCCAACAACAGGAAATGTATAGCCATGCAACAGGCAAATGGAGATTATTTCTGGTTTTAAGCAAAAGAGGTGTGACAAAAATCTTTATGTGCTTGGATCACAGATGCGCAGAAGAAAATGTCAGAGTGACCATGGGTTGACTGGAACCATGTGGTCAGTCAAGACTTGTTGTTCAGTGCCTATCAGACCTTAGAGGCAGTATCAGGACTCATTTAACCAGTTGCCTTCGAGCAAAGAAACCGACAGTTTTGTGACAAGTTTACTAGTCGTTTTTTTTTTCCAAAATAGACATGTTTTTTTCAGTAATTAAGATAAAACCTGAAAAGTGTAAATGCAGAATGAATTAAAGTCGTAAAGAATAAAGGAAAAGGTCTTTTGCACTCTTCATGAAACAATTAAAAGAAAAAACAACTCCAAACCAATGGTGCTTATGGCACTCATTCCTCTACCACCCATACAGACGAGAGGCAAACAGCACAAACAAGGAAACTTCTTCCCTAAAGGGATTCCTCTGTAGTCCAGCCGAGTCATGTTCACAGACCAGGCGGCCACGGAGGCTAAGCCAGGGCAGCAGGCGAGTTATGTCAGAATTATACAGAGATTAACGTACAGGGAGTATACACAAAATCAAAGTATTCAAAGACTGTAAAACAAACGCCTGGTCTTAAACAAGGTACATTATCAATGATGTTTAAGTCAAATCACATTAAAAGATATCGATTTAATCTTAAAGTGAAAAAATTCCGACATACGAAACGTTTCAGAACAAAGTCTGATGAAATCCGCAGTGTAATTCTTGTGCGTTTGATCGCACTCAGCCCAGTACCCAATATAACATGAAATTGATGTGTGTAGCCTGCACAACGACATTTTCTCTTTGAAGTTTCCAGAGAAGCGTGAAAGGAAAATCCAGGAAATTTGGACAGAAATGAACAAAAGTTTATTGTCAGTTTGTGTGTTACATTATTCATGCCGCAGGACTTTAATAAGTCTTTGGATCTTTTTCGGTTTGAAGTCGGCCAAGGGAACGAATGGCTTTAACAGTTCAAAGCTTGTGGCACCCTTGACAAACTGATCGACAGCTTTGTCATACCGACTGTCAACATGACTTGGAATCCTGCCAAGAACAGTATCCTTGCCATCATTTGTAAACGATATAAACACTTCGCCAACTACCATGAGCTCATAATGGCTGTACTAGTTACGTGTCTATGATTTGTTTGAATAGTGTATGTGATACATTCAGTCACGAGTAAACTATACATTCCTAATTAAAAGAGAGTGGAGAACGTGCGGAGGGCGGGAGAGAAGGAGAAGACTGGGGCCGGTTCTCTTTGTCATTGATTCCATTCACAAATCACTAATGGCTTTCTCAATTACCTCTACCTGGTTCCATTTATTTTTCACGCTTCGCCAGCCAACAGCGACGTGATTATTCCTTGACTGTCCACCTTTGGTGAAGATTCAGTGTCTCGTGTGTCAGGCTCGTTTGGATGCCATTCATTTTCCAGCGCCGTCTTCTTTCGTTTGTTTTCATTGTAATCAGCACGGGTATTTCTCAATGTCGACTCGGCTGGGTTATCATGAGGATGATGATGACAAGGATACGTGTGTACCATCATTGCATTCTGGTCATGGTTCTCTCTCTCTCTCTCTCTCTCTCTCTCTCTCTCTCTCATGTACTACTTTGCATAAGAATGAGCGTGACAGTGACGACTTTCAAGCTAGTTTGCAGGAAGATAGTTACTGCGTGCTAATGATGATTATGGTTTGAACCAATTTGCTTCGTGTGGAACTGCTGCTTGAATGGTTCCAACATTTGGACGGAATGCAAAGAAACATCATGACTGATTTGATGACGAATGTGAGCGAGAAAAAGTCAAAGGATTACTAAAGAGATTTGAGTGACGTAAAAGGGCTATAGTCAAAAGGGGAGGGTGGGGGTGGGGGTGGGGGGTGAAATGCATATGCGACACCACGAAAAGAATGTGTTGAGAAAAAAAAGAAAAAGAAAAAGAATTTAAAGAAAAAAGGCAGAAGAAGCTGACAGACCTAGTTAATGGCTCGAAGTGGTTCAGGTCAATAGTACAATGTGTTAACAGACAGAGTTTTGTATATATAGCGAGATCTCTAAACAGCGATGGCACAATAAATTTTAAAATGACTTAGCTGAAAAAAGAAGATCTATGGGAAGAGGGGGATGGATTTCCAGTCCAGTTACTTGGTAAACTTTGATTTTTTTGTGAATGGACGAAATCTATAATTATTATCATACGTTAGAAAAGAGACATTCACAACTCGGATACCTATCGTGGGGTAGCCCTTATCAGCATTATAAGTAAAGTTTATACCTTTATACTGTATAGATGATTATTAAAATGGGCTGCGCGAGAAGAAAACAAATATTTGAAGAACACGCAGTTTCAGAGCTATCCATGGCATGGTGTTCTACATATTTTCACATTCTCACTTGCACAAAAACACTTATTTTGTAATAAGAAAGTATAGATTGCATTTGTTAGGCTTAAGAAAGGCCTTTGATTATAAAACATCGTTTCATCCTGTGAAGTGTACTGCGCAAAAGTGGTTCGAACTGTAAACGGCTACACAGACTTAAAACAGTTTATAACTCAAATGTTGCATGCGTGAGAAAGGTATGTATTCGGGTTGTTTTGAATGTCCAAATAGGATAAAACGCGGATGTCCTCTAAGTCCGCGATTATTATTATCCTATATAAATGAATTAGCAGTAGAGTTATCGAGAAATGAAAAGCATGTTATCCAAATAATTCCTGGAACTACTAAATTATTCCTATAGCGATTTGCTGATGATGTTCGTTTGTCTTGGGCTGTTATAGGATTAGAAAATCAATCAAATAACTTAAAACACGAAGCGGATCAACTAAGGTTAACGACTGATTTGAATGAAAAAAAACAACAAACAAACGAAAAAAAAAAACATTATGGCATTAAGAATGGGTAGCACCTGTCAGGAAACAAATTCTGTTTTACCGAAACGCAGATGTTACAATATTTAGCTCATACAAAAAAACTCGGGAATGACGCTTTCAACAAAATTATGTCTGAATTATCACATATGGGAAAGACTGTTGTGGAAAAAGAAAAAAAACAGTATGTAAATTTTGAAATCATTAAGAAAAGTCTCAGAAATTATAAAATGAGCGACAGTTTACTGCAGAATTCAAAGATCGGTCCAGTTGTTCCTTTAAACCGAATTAGCATGCTCTTGTGGACACAAAAATATGACAGATTTTTTTTTTTATCAATTTAAAACGTATTTGAGCCTGAAACTTTTCTGACAATTATTACAGATAAATGACTGAGTAAATCTTGTGAGAGTTAGATTACGTTCAATGGGGTTCACTGCTAATGGAAACAGATGGTACCAGTCTGACACATCCACTGGACCACTATAACCACTATGTAAACTTAGTCTTAATCACGAACATAACTTTTTTTTTTTGTTTCGATGTTCAGCCTACGATGCGTCAAAACTGCATATTTTTTGCTGAGATGTGATTAAAGCAAATGGAATTGCTTCCCATCCAGTGTATGGTGTTATAACTATATCAGTTGTTTAAGTTGATAACAGAAGTTTAACAACAACAACAAAAAAAACAAAGCAAAAAACAAAACTAAACCGAAAGACAATGAGTAACGATAACAGTCACAATCTATAGGGCAAACAATCCGTTATGGTCTAAAACTGGGTGGATTATTTACAGATCATGTCACCATGATAATTGATGAACTAGTGAATGGTTGAGAACATGTGTATTTATATATTCACAGTATGAGCACTGACATTTTATGCTTTGTTTTGTTTGTGTAGTGTGCTGTACTACGTTTGAAAAACATATTTTCACTGTCTATTTCGAATCTTTAATCTATTATATGGAGATTGAAATACTTTGTAAAAGTTCAGAGACGACAACAACGAAAAAAAATTGTGGATAACCCCTCCAACGCCCCTTGTTACTCCCCCTGGTCATCCGTCAGATAATGGCAATGAAACATCAAACTGTCAATCTCTCTCTCTCTCTCTCTCTCTCTCTCTCTCTCTCTTTTTGCGTGTCAGTCAGTCAGTCCATCTGTCTGTCTATCTGTCTGTCTCCCTTTTCGTTTTCGTTTGTTCTTCTTCTGTCTGTCTGTCTGTCTGTCTCTCTGTGTCTGTCTGTCTGTCTGTCTGTCTCTCTCTCTCTCTCTCTGCGTGTCAGTTTGTCTGTTTCTGTCTGTCTGTCTGTCTGTTTGTCTACCTGCTTGTCTGTCTGTCTTTGTGTTTCGTCCGTCCTTCTGTCTGTCTGTCTCTCTCAATGGAAAAAGCGAAAGCGATGATGAATTGACTTGCCATTTGTTCATTGCATTCGTGCAATGGCGTAGCAGCACGGCATTTAGTCTTTTGATGACTGAAAGAGAAGCGGGAGGAGTGCAGGGGGGGGGGGGGGGGGGGGTAGTTTATTGCAGACAAAGTGCGATGCGTTTAAATTCAGATTTTTTCTTTCCTTCCTGCTGCCTCTGAGTCATCGCCCTTTGCTCTACGGAAAATCGGAAAATCGGGATTCGGTTATTAAAGAATTTTGATTCTCGTGGTCAATATTTCTGACAATATTACTTCGGTTTTAGTCTTCAAGTTTATTGGGCTCACTTTAAATAAAGATGATGGTGATAATGAAAGAGAAAGAGAGAGAGAGAGAGAGAGAGAGAGAGAGAGAGAGAGAGAGAGAGAGTGTGTGTGTGTGTGTGTGTGTGTGTCGTGCAAGCATGCGTCGGTACTTCTCTCCCTCTCTCTCTCTCTCTCTTCTTCTCTCTCTCCCTCCGTTCTCCCTCCCTCTCTAAATTAGAATAAAAAGTTGATATGAATAAAACCACAGTTATTGTGTTTCGTAATGGTGAATATTTGGCACGTAATGAGAAATGGATTTACAGGGGTGAATACACCAGTGTAGTCAACGCATTCAAGTATCTTCGATTTTATTTCACCACCAGATTATTTTTTTCTGTTTTGGGTGTAAGATATAGCAAACAGAGCAAAGAGAGTAGTCACATGTATACTTTATATGAATTGAAAATTAGCGCATGTCTGTTATTCGACTCTCAGACGTAGCCAGTCTTACAGCATGGAGCTGAAATTTGGGCCTTCGAGAGAGGTATTGAAACAATAAAGTGTTCTTTTGTATAGTATGAAAAGATTTTTGAATGTACACAATCGAACACCAAATGATTTACTTTATTGTGAACCTGGAAGGTATCCAATATATATTCATATATCTTTTTAGGTATTAAGTATTGGTTGAAAATAACCAAAATGGAGGAAATCAAGATGTCATTAAAGCTTATAGGATGTTGTGAAATTTGGATTGTAGTGGCCAGAAGACATGGGCTACAGGTGTTCATCAGTGCCTCATTTCATATGACTTTGCTTATGTTTGGGACAACCAGGGCATTCATTGAAAATATATCAGGATGTTTTTTTGTGTTTTTTTTTGCAGATGGCAAGACTGGCATGACCATATCTACAGCAATGGCAGATTTGCGCAATACATTTTTTAAAACACCAAATATGATTAAACCATGCATTAAAATGAAGATGCATAGGTATATTAAGAGTGCTTTGAGTAAGTTTAGATTTGGTATGTCTGACATTGCTGGCCGTTGGTTTAGATATAGCACTCTGAAAGAAAACGAATCGGTATATGGCGTAGGAAATCAGCCAAATGAAGATGGAATACATTTGTTTTCACTTTGCTGTTCTGCGCAAGGTGATGTTAGAGTTAGAGTTTTTGAGTCAAAGTATTATTTTGACCTTTGTAATTTTGGAGTCAACTTACTGTTAGTAACAAAATATGAAAATGTCTTCTTCAATCTTGCTATATGCATTTATGAAGCTCAAAACGGATACAAACTGTGTATTCATAATGCCTTGCATGGTGTATCTATACGTAATTGCCTTTTCTTTCCATTTCCTTTACTGAGAATCCTTCTTATACGTGTATTGCTGATGTCATCCCTTCAGTATGGGCTATGGCCTTAATCTGAATAAACTTTTCGTAAACTCTCTCTCTCTCTCTCTCTCTCTCTCTCTCTCTCTCTCTCTCTCTCTCTCTCTCTCAGTGACGTACTTGGAGGAAACAAGGAAAATGAACGATTGCCCGCTTCATGCAACAAAGAGGTTGAAAACCGACATCTTGGAGATCGTCGTGACTGTTACACTGTTGTAAGTGTTATTAACATTTGAAAAATCCGATTGACAGTTACTGTGTGTTCTCATTGTACTGTAAGGTCTATACAATTCTGTGATCTGGAAATCTCATCGCGATTTACTTTCATGTAATGTATCTGTGATACTTTGTTTCTCATTTTGGTGTATTCTCAGTCCGCAGCCCTCTTCGTCTCCCGGCCTTGTGAATGGGATTTGTAAAGGTTACAACAATAAACCACCATTCAACCCCCCCCCCGCCCCCCCCCCCCCCCCTCTCTCTCTCTCTCTCTCTCTCTCTCTCTCTGTGTGTGTGTGTGTGTGTGTGTGTGTGTGTGTGTGTGTGCGTGCCGTAATTCTCCTCCATGGACCGGCAACCGGAACAAAGAATTTCCAGACTGACACAATAACGGCCGTGCGTGAAGCGATTCAGTCCAGTTTGCTGGGCACTCTCAATGAAAACCAAATCATCCCTACAAAGAGCACGGTCTTCGTGATCAAAGAGCTGACCCCGCTGTGTCCACAGTGAGGGCATGACCAGGTCTTGGAGAGTTTCGTAATGGGGTCTACCGCTCTTCTCTCTTTCATGTTCACAATGGAAACATTTCATTCTAACGCGTGGTTCAGCCACGCTGTCATTGGCATAAGCGCATATGTGAGCACACACACACACACACACACACACACAAACACGAGAACAGATAAGCGTCTGTCTGTGTAGATGCCTGACGCAGGTGCGCGCACATGATCAGATCAAACCAGCCAGACACTTAGTGTGTGGTGAAAATGGCATCCGTAGATGCACAGGCCAGTGATCACAGAGCCGACAGTGGAACTTATCTCAGCCAGCCTTTAACCTTTTTTTTTTTTTTTTTTTGGGGGGATGGGGGGGGGGGGGGGGGGGGGGGGGGGGGGAACTGGAACTGAGGGACTTGGGGGTTCTCAAATGGGAGGCAACTCTGATACATACAACAAGTAGTACACACACCCCAGAAGAAACTTTAAAGGGAGGGAATTCTTGGGTAAGGAGATAACTCTGGTTGACAAAAGGAGCGTTTCAAAGCATAATTACGACAGGCAGTGGTCAACGCGGAAAAAAAACAAATGTTGAAGCACCGAGCGGCAAGATGAAAGAGAGCACTGAAGTAACAAGCCTTGACCTACCAGATTTCTTCAAGAGCACAAGAACAAACAAACAAACAATCAAACAAGCAAGCAAACAAAGAAACACAACGAAAACAAACAGATGGTTATGGTGGTGGGCAGGTTTGGTTGACTGATGTGCATCGCAGGAGCAGGAACTGCTTTCGTGTCGTTTCCAGTCAGTGCGCCTGTTTGCCGATGTTTTCAATTTCATTTTCCTGTTAGCATACTGCAAGTGTGACAATGGTTTATAGGCCTATTGAAATATTGGTTTATAGGCCTATTGAAACAATGGTTTATAGGCCTACTAAAAATAGTTTATAGGCCTATTAAAACAATGGTTTATAGGGCTAATGAAACAATGGTTTTAGGTCTAGCGGAACAATGATTTATAGGCCTATTGAAACAATGGTTTATAGGCCCAATGAAACAATGTTTTATAGGTCTAGTGGAACAATGGTCTATAGGTCAGGTTAAACAATGGTTTATAGGCCTAGTGAAACAATGGTTATAGTCCCAATGAAACAATGGTTTATAGGTCTAGTGGAACAATGGTTTACGGGCCTATTGAAACAATGGTTTACAGGTCCATTTGCGTCGGTGTTGGTGCTGTTGTGAACGTATTGCGTTATCATCAGCTTACTGGAAAATTTTGCGTTCGGTGTATTCATAAAAAAAAAAAATCTTCTAGAGAAAAAGTTTTCGGGAGGTGGGGGGAGGGGTAAAGGGGGAGGGGGGCGGGGGAGGAGGAGTAAGGGGGAAGGGGGTGGCCCTTACTAAAAGATCAATCGAGCACAAAGAAACAGAAATATGTTTTTAAAGTCTTCAAAGGGACGGAGTCTGAATGAAAGACCGATGTTCTGAAAACAAGCTTCCAAAGGGAAGGAGTCTGAATGAAAGACCGATGTTCTGAAAACAAGCTTCCAAAGGGAAGGAGTCTGAATGAAAGACCGATGTTCTGAAAACAAGCTTCCAAAGGGAAGGAGTCTAACTAGATGATCAGTCTGGTCCAAAGAAAAAAACAGTTCTAGAAACAAATCTACAAAGAGAGGGACTGCTTATTAAAAGATCATTCCGGTACAATGAAAAATTGCTCTAGAAACAAAACAAGTCTACTACAAAGAGAGGGACTGCTTATTAAAAGATCATTCCGGTACAATGAAAAATTGCTCTAGAAACAAAACAAGTCTACAAAGAGAGGGACTGCTTATTAAAAGATCATTCCGGTACAATGAAAAATTGCTCTAGAAACAAAACAAGTCTACAAAGAGAGGGACTGCTTATTAAAAGATCATTCCGTACAATGAGACTTTGCTCTAGAAACAAATCTACAAGGGGAGAGACTGCTTATTAAAAGATCGATTCCTGTACAATAAGAAATTTCTATAGAAACAAATCTAAAAGGGAGGGAGTGTTCGTTCAAAGATTAGCCTGACACAGACAAAGAGAACGTGTTCTACGAATAAGTCTTCAGAGGGAGGGGATGGTAATTGACAGATCAGTTTAGTACAGAGAAAGAGAACATGTTCTTGAAACTAGTCTTTTAAAAGGAATGAAAGATCAATGTGCTATAGTAAAAGAGGCCGATGTTGTAGAAGCAAGTTTTTAAAGGGCGTGTTTGTTGAAAGAACAATTTGGTACAGACAAAAAGAATGATATTCCAGAAACAAGTCTTCAGAATGTTGGAATGTTTACAGAGACATCAATCTAGTACAGATAATGAGAAAACGTTTTCGAAACGTCTTTCAAAGGGAAAGGATTTTTTTAGTGAAAGATCAGTTTAGTGCAGACACAAACAAAAAAAATGTTTTTATAGAAAGTCTTTCAAAAGGAATGAACCGTATTGAGAGATCAGTTAAGTATAGAGAAAGAAGCAAATGTTTTAGAAACATTTTCAGAGAGAGAGAGAGAGAGAGGGTCTGTGTGTGTACGTGGAAAGATCATGAGAACTGTTCTAGAACCTAATCCTCAAAGAGAGGAGTGCTTATGTTAACGTCAGTCTAGTATAGACACAAACAGAAATCTCCCATCAAAACAGCTCTTTGAAGGCAGAAAGCCTGCAGTGGAACGTCAATATTGTAAGGAAAAAAAGTTCCAGATCAGAGCGTCCAAAGGAAGCGATCTGTGTATGAAAGTATTTCAGACCTAAAGAAAAGAAAATCTTCAAAAGGACGGAATGTTTACTGAAAAAAAAATCTAGTCTAAATACGGAGAAGAATATTTCATTGAACCTATTCTTTGAAGGGAGAGAATCTAATGTGAACGGTCTGTCTAGAATAAATAATGAAACACACAAGTCCCAGAGAAGAAAGGCTGTGGACGGAGGGGCCGTTTTAGTGGGATTTTTTTTTTTTTTTTTTTTACCGTACCATCCCCGACCACACTGAAAGACTAAGGGATCAATAATGCAGCGTCCATTACGGCTTCTTTCGTCTTCCTGCCGATAACATTTCAACAATTGTCTCCCGTAGGCAGTGAGATCATGATATTTACCGAAAGAAAGAGTGAATTTCTGTCTGTCTGTTCACGTCTGTCTGTCAGTCTCTCTCTCTCTCTCTCTCTCTCTCTCTCTCTCTCTCTCTCTCTCTCTCTCTCCCTCCCCCCCCCCTCTCCCCCCTCTCTCTATCTCTCTCACTCATAAAGGTTTTCTGACTTCGGAGTTCTCTCTCCCTTCTTCCATCCATCTCTGTGACTTTCTGTCTCTTTGTCTCTCTCTTTCTCTGTCTCTCTGTCTCTCTCTGTCTCTCTGTCTGTCTGTCTCTCTCTCTCTCTCTCACAAAAGGTTTTCTGAGTTCTGAGTTCTCTCTCCTCTCTCTCTCTCTCTCTCTCTCTCTCTCTCTCTCTCTGTTCTTTTCTTTGTTCCTCAGCCAGAAATGTAAGGTTTATCACTAGTGAAAGTTGGTGTATGTGCGACCGTTTTCAACGCCACCGTCAAGGTAGCCACTTTATGTCTTCGGGGCTTTTGACTAAATACGACACCAGAGTGCACGTATTTCGTTTCCGTACCATCCCTCCCTCCTCTTAAAGGGAGAGTGAGGCTGTCGTGCAAGACTTTTTTTTAGCGCATTCACGCGCTGGACCTCAGTCTGAAGTCTTATACGCTGGGCAGGGAGGGTAACGGGAGAGTGTACAGATAGTCAACTTGAAAGCGTTGAGTGGGAATCTAATATTTAAAACTTGAAACAGGAGTCTGTCACCCCAGCCGTTAGGCCAGCCGATAGCGTGAACAATACGCTCTGAGGCCAACCAGTCGCGTGAACAATACGCTCTGAGGCCAACCAGTAGCGTGAACAATACGCTCTGAGGCCAACCAATGGCGTGAACAATACACTCTGAGGCCAACCAGTAGCGTGAACAATACGCTCTGAGGCCAACCAATGGCGTGAACAATACGCTCTGAGGCCAATCAGTAGCGTGAACAATACGCTCTGAGGCTAACCAATGGCGTGAACAATACGCTCCGAGGCCAACCAATGGCGTGAACAATACGCTCTGAGGCCAACCAGTAGCGTGAACAATACGCGTTGAGGCCAACCAATAGCGTGAACAATACGCTCTGAGGCCAACCAATGGCGTGAACAATACGCTCTGAGGCCAACCAGTAGCGTGAACAATACGCTCTGAGGCCAACCAGTAGCGTGAACAATACGCTCTGAGGCCAACCAATGGCTGGCGTGAACAATACGTTCCGAGGCCAACCAATAGCGTGAACATACGCTCTGAGGCCCAAACCAATGGCGTGAACAATACGCTCCGAGGCCAACCAATGGCGTGAACAAAACGCTCTGAGGCCAACCAATGGCGTGAACAATACGCACTGAGGCTAACCAATGGCGTGAACAATACGCT
The DNA here is from genome assembly GCA_016801955.1 of Conus betulinus. Classification (NCBI taxonomy): domain Eukaryota; kingdom Metazoa; phylum Mollusca; class Gastropoda; order Neogastropoda; family Conidae; genus Conus; species Conus betulinus. Next base: position 125,493 of record JADBJO010004304.1, on the reverse strand, counting down.
CTGAGGCCAACCAATGGCGTGAACAATACGCTCCGAGGCCAACCAATGGCGTGAACAATACGCTCTGAGGCCAACCAATGGCGTGAACAATACGCTCTGAGGCCAACCAATGGCGTGAACAATACGCTCCGAGGCCAACCAATGGCGTGAACAATACGCTCTGAGGCCAACCAATGGCGTGAACAATACGCTCTGAGGCCAACCAATAGCGTGAACAATACGCTCTGAGGCCAACCAATGGCGTGAACAAAACGGAAAGAATCTCTAGGAATGGGAGGAAGTTATTATGGCAGCACATTTGAAAGTAAGGGGGGGTGGGGCGCAATGGTACATAACTACATATTTCTTTTCCGACTTCTAGCCATTGAAGACAACAATGATCTACTCTGCATCACAGTTTATATTAGAGGATTATTTAAACGGACAGTCGGTGGATCAAAGGCCGAGTTCTTTGAAGTTGCTTTTCCTGTATCATCTCGGCCTCTTTAGTTTGTACTCATCAATATCTGCATCGGACGACAAAGACTCACGAATACTGCCCGTTCCCGTGCTGGGAAGAAAATTGGTGTTGCATTTACCTCTTGAACACACACACACACACACACACACACACACACACACACACACACACACACACACACACACCTATAAAGACACGCACACACATACAAACGCGCGGCGCGCACACACACATACACACACGCGCGCGCACGTGCGCGCACACAAACGCACCCACAGAGAGAGAGAGAGAGAGAGAGAGAGAGAGAGAGAGAGAGAGAGAGAGAGAGAGAGACAGACAGACAGACAGACAGACAGACAGACAGACAGACAGACAGACAGACAGACAGACAGACAGACAGACTTGACGAGTAACAAAGAAGCCGGATCAGCATTTGTTATTCCATCGCTGAAAGTAGAAAAAGCATATTTCGTTTAATTGATTTACCACAGTCAATTTTTCAAGTGTTGTTTTGTGTAGATTCGCTGTCAGTGCTACAATCGATTAAGTTTTTTTTAAATTCAAATTCAGATAACTTTATTTTGAAGGAAATTCAACATTTAATCCACGTCTTGATATGTAAAGGAACAGATATAACTTTCTTCTGGGTTCCTTCACACTGTGGAATTTCGGGCAATGAACTTGCTGACAGATGTGCGAAAAAAAGGCGCTGAAAATGGAACGAGGGTACAAACTATTTCCATACCGTTCACTTTGAAAGAGAGTCAACAAATTTAAAACAAACAGCTTGGGAATATTTTAGAAATGGGCAGAACAAAAAGCTGCTCATGTTCAGACACAAAATAATCCTCTTTTTTAGTATTGATCATTTCAAAAGCATCCAAAATCTGTACATTTATGATATGATCACTACAGAAACTTCGTTTCAATATTTCATCGATTGAAACTGGATGCTTTTAGAACTAAATATAGCTCTGCAACAAAATGCATATGCGGGGAACAAAAAAAACTGACCAGAGATCATGTTTTGTTCGAATGTGTGCCTCTCAAGGCATTTCTGCCACATTTATCAGGCATGTCTGTGACAGACAGATTTTTTTCTGATATTGATTTTGCTTTGAAAGTTACTTTCTGCCTGATTTGTAGCCCAGTCAGGTATTTGCTTTAATCTGATATTGATAGGGTGTGTAGGTTTGCTTTGTTTATTCGTTTGCCTGTTTAATTGTTTTCTGATGTTAGTTTGTGAAAAGACGTTAAATTAAAGTACTACTACTACTACTACTACTACTACTACTACTACACAACACACACACACACACGATCCTCCATCACTCCTCAATCACCAATGCCATTTTCGATCCTCACCCTTCACCCATTTTCCCCCTACCCTTATCCCACCCTAAGTGATCACCTGTCTTGTCTCAACTCATAGCGTCTTTGTTGTGCTGTATCCAAGGTTATGAAGCAGTTAAACCTGGTCCCTCAGGCGCTGTGAGTGCTTTTGATAGTTGTGAAATGTGGGTGTCTGAGAAATAGAAGCAGATCATATAGCTTTAGAATTGAATATCAATAGCCAGTGTTGAAACTACAACTCCTCAGAAAATACAAAAAAAAAAAAAAAAAAATGGCGCGGCTACATATTTACAGAAAAAAAAAAAAAAAATTAATAATGTATAGAATGAAGGTCATGTTGAGTTGCTTAAAATATACTTCTTCCATTGACATGCCAGGGCGTTTAAAGGAGACAAAAAGCTGGTCAATATTTACATCGTGGAGGTATGAAACCTTTTCAACTGTCGTGTAAAAAAAAAAAAGAATGCAGAATGTATGAACAAAGAAACAAGCATTTAAAAATATCCAACAGAAGAACTGAGGACTGATATGAAGCGCTGAGTGAACAAAAAATCTCGTAATTCATTAAATGACTATCGACGTTCTTTATCCAAACGGCCTCGCGAGTCCTACTGTAAAGTAAGGTGAGAATACAAACATCCGTTGAAGAGAAAGAAAAAAAAACCTACAACAACATTGTGTGAAAGAGAAAGAAACAAACAATCTATTGATGCCTTGCTCACACAGTTCCTTGTAAATGGTCAAAAAGAAAGATACTTTGGATTGTATTACAGTTTTTCAGAAAGTGAAAGACAGTCCGTAACTGATGTTTTGCAATATTGTTTCACCATTTAAATATCTGTTCGAAGACATACGTTGATTTTCATAACGATCTGATAAATTAAGCTTATGTAAATAACACTGAATATAATGACAATCCGAATGGTTCCATTTATAAAGAAGTGTTACTGGCTTTAGGAAAGATCAAACGTCGGAAAGGTGTTGGCCCAGATGGAATTAAAGTCATAAAAACTGCTTGCAAATCAAACTTCTTTCTCCTAGAGTTTCTTGTTAAATTCTGTATGACCTCATACTGTCCAGGGATATATCCCAGATCTTGGTCAGAATCCACTGCCATTCTGTTGTATAAAAGAGTTGATGCAAACAAACCAAATTACTACACAGGAATTTTGTTGGGTCA
>JADBJO010004304.1:115000-117500 GCA_016801955.1 Conus betulinus | reverse complement strand
ACCACGAAGGCCAACTCAGGGCTGCTACTACAACTTGTCTGTGTCAAAAGGAACATCAAACGTGGGAGATAACACAGTTAAGTGAAACATAATTTACAAATGGCCTATAAGGTATTAGAGAGAGAGAGAGAGAGAGAGAGAGAGAGAGAGAGAGAGAGAGAGAGATGAAACTGACGAATTTACAAACTTCAAGGTCTTTCTTTTCTTTGATGAATACAAAAAAAAAAAACAACAAAAAACAAAACAAAAAAAAAAAACCAACCAACCTTCCAACCAACCAAGCACACAAACAAAAATCCCCGTGCTTTGGTGCTCGTGCGTCCCTTTGAACATGACTTCAACAGCTTTTGAATACCGTTGCTCAAGACTTACATGGAAAGAGACAGTAAACTCATGACCCAGTTCATGCTGGGTAACAACATACTCTGGAAATACTAAAAGCATTAGTCGTGAAAATATGTCCATGAACGATGTACCCTTTTGGATTGTATGAAGTTGAACTTGTCCAAGTATTTGCACAGTAGTTGGACTCTGTCACTGGATGGCATTTTGAACAGCAATGTGGTACAGTGTATATTTTATTGCAAACATGACGTATTATTGTCCTGCTGGATCTATTACATGGCCCCTGTTATTCCCCATCCCAATCGTGGATATGTATGCACTGAGTTTACCTTTGTCTTTATGTTGTCAGTGTTCAGAGAAAAAGATGCATCCGAAGGTGCGAGGGGGACCCAGACAAGTACTGTCCACAACTGCCGAACCAACCAGCTGGGAGCCATCCTGCACCACGTTTGGAAGCCGGCGCTGGGTTCACCTAGGGTGCTGGCACGCACAGGACATTCCACTAAGCATCAAGAGACATAATGCTCCCTGGCAGATGCCATTCATGTGCAACGGGCACCGGATGTGACGAAACAGAACCTCCGAGGGAACACACTCCCATGAGTCTTACCAGTCCATATTTCATGACTGCAGAGCCGACTGGTGAAAGCATAGAGCTTTTCCTGGGGGGAGGCAGCATCTACTACTGCTAGCTGCCCTGATATAGCAGTATCACGCTTTGCGCTCGGCGGAGGGCAATGCCTGGTAATAATTGACCAGCCCTTTAAACTTGTGTCTTATCTCTCCATTGTTAAGTTGTTGTACAGCCTACAGATAATCGCTTACTGGCATCTGTGTGGTGGAGGGAACAAGATTGGAGGGCGGAGGGGGGGGGGGGGGGGGGGGGGGGGGGGAGGGGGGAACCTGACAGGCACACCACTCTCAGTCTCTCCCATAAGAAAGGCTCAGGATGATAACAGCAAAACTAAGGGCAAGACACCCACTCTCTCTGTCACCCCCCCCCCCCCCCCCCCTTCTCCACTCCAAAGACTCAGGGTATAACAGCAAAACTAAAGGCAAGACACCCACTCTCTCTGCCCATCCCCTTCCCCCCCCCCTTCTCCACTCCAAAGACTCAGGGTGACAACAGCAAAACTAAGGGCAAGACACCCACTCACTCTGCCCAACCCTCCCGCGCTTCTCTACTCTCACACTCACAGACCACCGCAGCGTGCCCCTACTACTTCCTGGCCTCAAGGTGTGTATACTGCCATTAGTCATGAATATGCAGGGTCCTCAAGGAGACAAGGCAAGATCAGCCAAGGTCAGATGAGTACGAGTTGCAAACAACGAATTGGCTAGACTTGCTCTTCGCTTTATGTAGAATGCATGGACCGTATGCGAACGTGTGTGTGTGTGTGTGTGTGTGTGTGTGTGTGTGTGGTCTCTGTCATTTTGGTTGTTAAGAAAGGGGCGAAGGGGCAGGGTGTCGTGAGAGAGAAAAGAGGTTCATGGTTTTATTTTTTTTGAGTCTTGCAAGTGAGTCTTGCCACATGTAGACCTGGAGAGACAGACAGAGAGATGCAGAGAGAGAGAGAGAGAGAGAGAGAGAGAGAGAGAGAGAGAGAGAGAGAGAGAGAGAGAGAGAGAGAGATGCGTGTGAAGATATGCGTATGCACATACGTAATGGTGAGTACTTGTGCGTGCGCCCAAGTGCGTGCGCCCAAATATTTTCACAAATATATACTGAACAGTTTGGATCATCGAAGTGCACTTTCCCAAAACTCGACAAACCACTCGTCCTTTCTTCTTCCTTCTCATCTCTCTCCTTCCATTCCTCCTCATCTACTCCCCTCCATCTGTCTTTTATTTTTGTTTCACACTAACTGCTTGTTAGCAATCCATTCGGTGGTCCTTCACACACCTTATATCCCATTCAGACCGGACCATTAGAGGAACTGACGGACGTCATTCAAAAGTAATGTCCCTTGAGTAGTCTAGACTTGAAACGGGAATGGTCGATCGTTCTAGACAGCGCCACAGCAACAGATGACAGTGATGATGGTAATAAAGTTAACAACGACGACACTTGCGTTCAGTGTCCGTGAGTGCAGTACAAAACAACAACAGCAGCAGCAACAACAACATCAACAACAACAAAAAAAAAAAAGAAAGA
>JADBJO010004304.1:100000-112500 GCA_016801955.1 Conus betulinus | reverse complement strand
CGCACACATATGCATAGGAGAAAAGCAGTGGGGGTAAATAAGTACAAGCAAACAATTCATTTAACAATGACGTAGGAAAGGTTTACAAAGAGCAGTAATGAAAATATTTGAAAAATGGAAGAGGAAGTGGAGAAGGATGGTGAATAAATATGAGACTGTTAAAGTGTTAACATCAAACCCGTCCTTGACAGTGTGTGGGGACCCTCCATCTCCTGAAGAGAACATTAGTTACACCTCTCTGGAGTCTGTTTTCCTCCGCTGATTCAGAATTGTCAGTTCACCTAACCTGGTAGAGTTGAACCAGCTGTGATGTATGACAGAGACATACCACCTAGAAACGTGTTTGTTTCTCACTACAACTAGACAAAATCACAGTTCAGCAGTCTCCCTAACAGCCAGCGCGAATGGTTAACACGGAGAAACGTGAAGAGAGTGCCTTAAAACAAAGAAATAGCCTCAAATTACTATGGAATGCTCAATATGAAAAGACATCTTCCCATCTATGCTTGAGGACCCACACATTCTCCTCAGTTAAGATTAGCACTTTCACCATAGACTGACGTTTTTTTTTTGCTGAGTACCTTTGTGAAACACGTGATTTAAGATGAGTAAAGATGTAAGGTTTTGTGTGTAGTGGACTTATAAACCCAAAATCTAGAACAGAAAAAAAAAACGACCGAGGCATGTATGTTAAAACCATCCAACATATCTTTCTCTTCAAGCTGAAACGTCACATCAACAACGAATGACAACGGCAGTCGGCCTGGTTTATAAAACTTTTCTTTCCACTGTAAATCTTGAACCTCTTGCTGATAAAACAAATTGTTTGTGCTCTTTTGGTACCTGTCATAATGACTATTTCAGTGGCTTCGAACGGCTATAGATCCAGACATGTGTTGTTGCTTTTACAGCAAAAGCCGGCGAGAAGTCACGAGGTAGAACTCAAGGCTGCCTTCATTGTAACGTAGGTTTGGAAGTCATTGGAAAATGGCTTTCACAGTAACATACATTACAAGACATGAAAAGTTTTTCATCATGAATGTTTGATAGGATCATTATGAGTATTCATCTTATTATGAATGAATGAAACTATAACACACATGAGAAGACTGTTTCGTATCAGGAAATGCAGTATTGTGCATTGCATGTCAAAGGACGGTAGTCCAAATTTTGGGGCTTCAGAAGACTGTAATCAAGAAAACAATTATTAATGATCCAAAAAATTCCCTCTTCCTCTCTCAAAGAATGGCTTGTTTCTGCTTGGAGATTTTATGGTAGATATTAACGTAATAGTGACTTAAATTTCGTCTGTTTATTGGCAAGTATTTATTGTCCCGTAGCCATTTGCAAGACCTGCTAGTTAGTACTGTTTACATTCATAGTAACGCCAGAGAGGCAAAAAGACTGTGGACTGGGTGTTCACATCCTTTCCCAATCATTCTCTACAGACAAATGACGATGGGTCCATTAGCCAACGTGTAAGTTGAAGTGCTCATGATCTTGTTCTTATGTTGTACTTCCGTGATGCACCAGACAAAACCTTGTTGGCCTGTTGAAGACGGTGTGTTAACTTTAATGTCCAACAAAAGGTCTTAGGTGATGGTCACATCCACGTATTTTGCTTTCATGTCAATGGGGCCGGTAGTGACCCTGGGGTCGCGGGTTTGAATCTCCGCCGGGCCGTTTCAGGGGATTTTTTCCTCGGAGTTAACATTTTTCCTGACTCCGTTTCCTATACAGTCTTTCGAATGAGACTATAAACCGAGGTTCCGTGTGTGAACGCACGCATAACATCTTGCACACACGTAAAATCCCATCACCAACTTTCGGAAGAGAAGGCCAGTTGGGCTGTTGGTATGGATGACATGTTACATCTAGCATGCACCCTGCGTGAGAAATGGAGAGAATGAAGTAAGGAAATTGAGTGAACGATATGACCGGGTGACTCGGTAAAACTGAATGAAGTGTTGGCAGGCAGTTCTTCAATCGGTACTACCCAGGTAGGCAGTCCGTTGTAGACACGTGTGTGGATTGTCAACGTCTAGAACCTTTGACAAGGTATTTTAAAATCTTTAAGCTATTGTTATTATTATTTAAGTATTGCTATTATTATCATCATTAATAATATTGTTATTATTATCATTATTACGCTGCCAACAGCTTTGTCAGCAGCATGCCTCTGTAATTTCCAAGTACAGAAAGATGCCACGAATCATAGAACTGGTACTGCCTGGTTACAAGGAAGACTGAATACTCGGGATAAAAGAAAATGCACCCGTTTTATTATCATTTTGCAAACAGACAGACACACAGACATACAGGCAGATAAAGAGACAGCACGCGGGTAGGACTGAAAGGAACAGTTTTCTCACAGGTTAAACCTGCGAGCTGATTTAGAACAAAATGAAGTTTTTTGTTTTAAAATCATTTTTAGCCTTGTTTGTAGTGTGGGACATACACAGTGTTACACATATTTCAGTACATGGCTCACACTTCTGAACAGGAAAGCTGAGCATATCAGAAAAAAAAAGAAATAAAATGAAAAATAAGCATCGTCTTCAGATTGTCTTTTTTCTGTAATTGCGGGTTGCTGTTCACAATACGTATACGCGTGCACGTGTGCATTAAAAACAAAACAAAACAGTAATGATGAAACAAATAGAAAGTATGATTTTTTCACAGTCTACCAAACACAGGACGACGTGTTGTGTGAACGTTTACGAAACATTTGAATTCTGCAATCAATGTTTAAAACCCTACACCACTCCCTCCTTTTTTTCTCTTTCTATCACGCTCCTCTCATTCTGCCTCCCTCTCTCGGGGTTCTCGATGAAGGACGATCTTTGGTTTTCCATCCAGATCCTTGAACCATGAACAAACACATTGAAATCGATGCTGGTTTGTTGTGTGACAGACCGAGTCGTGCCGTGGACGCTTTGAAAAGCGAAATGATTCATCAAAATAAATCTTTGCAAGCGGGCAGACCGGTCTGGCTTGTTCTTGCCTTTAGGATCATGCGCAATTCACACACACACACACACACACACACACACACACACACACACACACACACACACACACACACACACACACAGAGAGAGAGAGAGAGAGAGAGAGACAGACAGACAGACAGACAGACAGACAGACACACACACACACACACACACACACACACACACACACAACATGCTCACTCTCTCTCTCTCTCTCTCTCTCTCTCTCTCTCTCTCTCAGACAACAACTCAGTCAGAACTCTCTCTCTCTAAGACTTCTCAGACAACAACGCAGTCAGAACAAAGGCTACTCCCTAAGACTTCTGCGACACCGTCATCCCTCTCGTGGATGTAGCTGGGGAATTATCGATGAAACCCTCTCGTGGATGTAGCTGGGGAATTATCGATGAAACCCTCTCGTGGATGTAGCTGGGGAATTATCGATGAAACCCTCTAGTGGATGTAGCTGGGGAATTATCGATGAAAAGCGTTCCACCGGCGAATTAAAGTGCCAGCACCACCAAACGGTAAACAAGGGGCATTCTCATCTGATTTAGCCCTAGTGGTAGAACACTAGCCATAATCAGTTTACAGATCAAACAGCCCCCCCCCCCCCCCCCCCCCCCCCCCCCCCCCCCCCCCCCCCCCCCCCCCCTCCTCTTTCGATCCATTCTGAGAAAACAACAAATTATGCCACTAATAGCACACCCATTCCTGTCTTCAACAAAACTAACGGGCCCCAGTGCAGCATTCCTCGTTGATTGAAGAATTGGTTTCTAGTTTGGATGGTTGGCTAGGTGCCTGGTGAGCAGGTTGACTTGCTCTCTGGTAGGCTGTCTAGCTGTCAGGCAGCTTGCCGTTCGATTGGCTGATTGGTTTCCTGGGTGCAAGTAGAGGTTAGTGGCATGGTTGGTGGTTGGAGGATAATCCACGCAGCTTTGAGTAACATGGAGGTTTGGGCATCAGTGTGTGTGTGTGTGTGTGTGTGTGTGTGTGTGTGTGTGTGTGTGTGTGTGTGTGTGTAGGAGATAAACCGGCAGAAGGGGATTACAACTTCACCTCGGCACCGTCAGATTTAGTGCATCCTAGTGCACAGAGAAAATGATCCTTTTTAAGAAAGTAGATGAAATGCACGAGCAGGTAAATACAATGGCGTCCTAGCTGCAATAACAGTACGAAAGCCGTGGAGATCAATCTTCATAGACATGTAGAGTTCAAGTGAAAAAAAAGCACGAATGAACGCTGTGTTTGATCCCCATACATTCATCACCTCACAGTTCACGTCGTTCATCGTTTTGCCGGAGTAACGCACCATTACTTCTTCTTTCTGGTTCTCCGAACAGAAAATAAAGTCTAGCATGTAAGCCTATACCCAAGTCAGACATACAGATCAAACAACCCTCCTCCATCCCACACCTAAACGAAAACGGTTCCCGGAAGGGAGTGTGAAGGGTGGGGGGAGATGGGTTGGTGAAAAGAAGGGTGCAGTGGATTATACTCTCTTCTGGCTCCGGGGATTCCAGATTAGCTGTCTGCTATAGTCTGGCAGTAAAGACCCAGGTCCATCGACATGCCGTGAATGTTTCCCACCGCTAGAGAGCCAGTCCTATCCGGTTTTTCTTTGTGGACCATAGCTGCATGAAGTCTATGGATTACAAGAAGGTTTTGTGCAACGCTGACACAAAAGAAAACATTATAAGAATAAGAAAAAAGAAACAGAAAAAAAACTGTTAAAATAAGCAAAAACAAAACAAAACAAAACAAAAAAAACCCAGCGGAACCACGATCTCTCTCTCTCTCTCTCTCTCTCTCTCTCTCACACACACACACACACACACACACACACACACACACACACACACACACACACACACACACACACACGTCTCTGAGGACTTTACCATGGTGTTCCCCATCATTCTGTTCCTATGGAGGGAAGAGATTAAGAGGTGTTAGTGGACCGCCGGGCCAATGGAACAAAGGACTAAACCACAGCAACGTGTTTCGATCCATACCTTTTGGCGTTTACATCGTAGCTTGATCGGCTCTTTCGTTGGACGTTCAGACAACAGTCCTTTAATTCCCTGCCTTCAGCGTCCTGCTGCCGTCACGCTACGTTTCTGAAGGCTTAGAGTCCCCTGCAGTCTGTCCATCCCCCAGTCATGACTGCAGAGCCGTGAAAGGTTGTTATGCAGGCTTTGCTTTGGTTTTGCTTGTCTTTCTGTTTTTTGATTGCTGGCTGTGGCTGATGGGTTTACCTGTCCAGGTTACAGGCCAGAGTTAGTTCCCGTTATAGCTGACACTGTCCAGACTCGTCTGATGGACTTAAATGCTATTCATCAGCAGTATCTCGCTCAACACTTGGGAGGTCATAGGTCAGCCGAGGTCAGGTCACCGACAGGTTCTGACCGCCACACAAATGTTGGTCTGTCACCAGCTGACCTTAACAGTTTCAGGGTCATCAGACGTAAATCTTCCTATCCACGCTCTCTTGCTGCATTGGAAAGACTGAACAAATTGGCGTTGAAAGTCATGTTGGAGTTGTCTGTCGCCAAACAGGTAGACGTATTTCGTCTTTGGGGTAGTTAGCTGTGATCGCATGGTTTTCTGTTTCTCCTGCATGGTTTCTCCTGCATGGCTCTTGCTCAGTCAATTCATTCGCCTACTCATGTGCAGCTATATACGTTCATTCGCTCAGAGTCGTTGAGAATCGGAGTTTTCCATTCGCCTACAGGATCCTCTGTGACTCATGCATGGCTCATATTCTCTACATGTCATTCGCTGAGAGTCAGTGCTATCTATTCTCCCACATAGTCATGTAACTAGTGAAGGGGCTGGTATCATAGGGGAATAGTGGTCAGGAGGAGGGTTTGGGGGGGGTGTTGGGGGTGGCGTGGAAGGGGGGGGGGGGGGGGGGGGATGGTTGTTTCAGCTTCTACAGATGGGAGGCCAGCCTGTACTTGAAACAGTCCAGTGACTCAGCTGTCACAACCTCCTGAGGCAACTTGTTCCATTCTGGTATGGTTCTCGGAAAGAACGTCATCTGCCTGTACCGCGTCGTGCATGTGGGAATGTTGTAGCTCAGGTCGTTGTTGATCCTAGAGCTCAGCCTGCTGTCAGATGGTTTGGGCAGGTACATGGAGTTAATGGAGATAAGTCCGTGATGGAATTTATAAAAACATCTCCAAGCGGGCTTTTCTTACGACGCTGTTGTAGGGAAGGCCAATTAAGAGAGTCAAGGATGGAGTCGACGCATGATGTTTGGCGGTGGCGATTTGACACCCATCTTGCTGCTCTTTCGTGGATCTTCTCGAGGGCCTCAATCTCGTTTGCAGTGTAGGGATCCCAAACGGTGGACTGCGTACTCAAGAAGCGGGCGAACAAGGACTTAATACGCAGTTTCCTTTGTTTTCTTGTTGCCGATCTTGAGGTTGCGCGCCGTACAAAGCCTAAGGTCTTGCTAGCTTTCTTCGTGATGGAATCAATGTGAGATTTCCGCTGCATATTGTCCTGGATGTTGACACCATGGTATTTAGTGGTGTTGACATTTTCGATATTCTGTCCATGTAGCTCATACACAGGGGCAATTTTGTTCCGCTTCCGAGAAACTCTCAGCGTTGAGCACTTCTGTGGATGGAACTCCATAGACCACCCCTCCCAGATGGTAAGGGAGTGTAGGTCTTCTTGCAGCACTCGCTCATCTTTTTTTATTCGTGATGGTCTTGCTGCACATGGTATCATCGGCAAATAGGCGGACTTTCGACTTGATGCCATCAGGAAGGTCGTTTATATACAGAAGAAAAAGACTCGGCCCTAGGACTGAGCCTTGACGGACACCGGATTCTACAGGTAGAAAGTCAGATCTTGTTCCCTCCACCACCACAGCCTGCTCTCTGTCTGCAAGGAAGTCCTTGATCCAGGCGTTGGTGTGGCCTACGATGCCATAACGACGTAGTTTGTGGACCAGTAGGATATGGCTAACTTTGTCGAAGGCCTTTGAGAAGTCAGGGATGATAGTGTCCTCCTGGTTTCCCTTCTCGATCTCTCTGGTCGCTTCGTCCACATACCCTAGGAGTTGAGTCTCACATGACCGTCCGCATCGAAAGCCGTGCTGCTCTGGACAGAGAATCTCTTTGTTCTCAAAATGGGACATGATGTGGCTGGTGATGATGTGTTCCATCAGCTTGCAGGCTATGCAGGTGAGGGAGATGGGACGGTAGTTGGCTGCGTTATATCTTTCTCCCTTCTTGAAGACGGGTGTAATGTTGGCATGTTTCCAGTCTATATATATATATATATTCTTAAAAATTCCATTTCACTTTTTTATATATAGTTAAAATTTAAGAAAACTGTTCTTCACTAAGTCCACAACTAACTGCAACATGTCTTTAACTTTGGACACATGGCCTACTAAACAGGGACTCCGAATAGGCTATTTGAATATCAACAACTCAAGAAATAAAAACGACGACGTTGCCACTATTCTTCATAACAGTGGTAACAGCTTTCTTTTATTTTGTTTTGCGGAATCCCGTTTGCCCTCAGAAATAACAGATGCTGATATGAGCATACTGGGATCTGAAAAAAAAATAGACTTGATCAGTGTAAACCTAAAAGTACAGGCCTACTTTTGTACCTAGCATCTTCATTAAATTGTAAAAAACTAAACAGCCTTGAAAACTATGGGATTGAATCTGTATGGATTGAAATCAGTATGAAAAACAATAAACCACTTACTGTAGGATTTTTATACAGAAATCCATCTGAAACTTTGGGCTGGCAAGATAAAGTTCATGTTCTCATGGATGAAGTAACAATGCTAAGCCTTGAAACTATTATTTTGGGAGACTTTAATATAGATTTAATGAAACCTAAACCCAAGTGGCATCAAAACTACACCTTACACGGTTTTGAACAACTTATTGACATACCAACCCGTATAACTGAACAGTCAAGTACCTTAATAGATCACATTTATACAAACACAAAACTGTCCATCATTGAAGTATGCTCTCCGCCATGTGGATGTAGCGATCATAATCCCATTTGTCTGACGTGGTTCGAAAACCCGTATAAAAAATCCAAAAGTAGGGCACAAGATTATATATTATAGGACCTTTAGAAACTTTAAGGAAGAAGATTTCCTTTCAGACCTTGCCACAGCACAATTGGAATATATATACCAAATAAAAGATCCTGGTGATGCAACTGAATTTTGGATTGACACATTTATTTCTGTGTATAACAAACATGCTCCATTCATCAAAGAAAAAAAAAAAGAGTCAGGCAAGAAACAAAACCACCGTGGACAGCAAAAAGAAATAGATATCGAAATTAACATAAAAAATCAGTTAAGCAATGCCGGAACAAATAAAGAATTCCGTAAACAAAGAAATAAGGTAAACTCAATGAAACGCAAATCTAAGCGTAATTACTTTCAAAAGATATTAATTTCTACAAAGGATTCACGTCAGATTTGGAAAACCATTAACATGTTGAATAATAAACAAGTCTCAAGAAATCAGGAAATTATCACAGATGTAACTGCAGATCAATTAAACAACCATTTTGCTAGTATCAAAGAAAAAATTATATCACACGATATAGGTCCAATGAAAATGACCTTGAGCATTTAAAACACAGTACCTTGATTTAAAAGATATATCAACTTTTCCTTTACCCTCCAACTAATGACTGTTATGGACGTTAGTAAAAGTATTTCATCTTTAAAACAATCAAGTACACGCGATTTAGATGGTTTAGATGCAAAAATACTAAAGATTTCGTGTCCAATAATTACTGATACACTAATGTATTTGTACAATTTATGCATTGAGAAACAAGCCTTTCCCTTGAAATTTAAGGAAGCTAAAGTAATCCCACTTTGTAAATCTGGCGATAAGTCAATTCCATCAAACTATAGACCAATTTCTGTTTTATCTGCTTTATCTAAACCTATTGAAAAACACTTGCAAAATTTATTATGTTCTTACCTTACTAAAAACAATTTACTCCACGACGATCAATCTGGTTTCCGTAAAAATCATTCCTGCCATACAACCCTTGTGCAGCTTATTGATAGCCTCTTGTGTAGTATAAATAAAAATGAATTTACTGGTATTCTTTGTATAGACTTTGAAAAAGCTTTTGATGTAATAAATCGTTCTCTCCTGTTGCGTAAACTGGAACTCTACAAATTAACTCCAGAATTCATAAATCTCATGTTCTCATTTCTATGTAATAGGAAACAGTCAGTAACAGTCAACAATAAAACGTCAAACTTAGTGTCTATCAAATATGGAGTACCACAAGGCTCTGTATTGGGCCCTCTACTGTTTACTGTCTACGTCAATGATTTGCCTTATTTTCTTGAAAATGCGAAATGTTTGCCGATGATACATCTCTTCATTCCAGTGATTCAGATCCATATAGATTAGCTAGTAAACTCCAAAATGATGTTAAAAAACTTATCGAATGGACTCAGTTGGACCATATGTCCTTAAATGCAAGCAAAACCAAGTGCATGTTTGTATGTGCCCGACAACAAAGACAAAAGATGAAGTCAAAATTTCCACCATTGTTTATATCTGACCTAAAAATAGAAGAAGTCGATTCACATAAAATACTAGGAGTATTAACAGATAAAGATTTAACATGGACCGACCACATAATGTCAATGGGGAAAACGTCTCAAAAAAAATTACTTCAATTAGCCAAGATTAAGAACTTCCTGGGCACCCATTCTCGAAAGCTCTTTTTCTGTGCTCATATTCTATCAATCATTGATTATGCATCAACCCTATGGGATAACTGCAGTGAAACCAACTTGAAAATTATTCATCGAATGTATAAAAGAGCGTTAAAATTAGTGTTACTAAAATCAAGCACCCTAACCACAGAGGACTATAAACAAACTTAATATGTTAACCTTCTACAACAGACTTTTGTTCAATAAGGCAGTATGCATGCATAATGTTACAAACGGATATGCACCTAAAAAGATAAGAGATTCATTTACAACTAACACTTATAGACATAGTCATTTATTATCCTTTCTATACCAAGAACTAATCTTTATAAATCTAGTCTTTTGTACTCTGGTGGAAATGTATGGAACAAGCTACCAATCACTTTGAAAAACATAAAGAACAAAAATCAGTTTAAGAAAAAATCTGAAAAAAAAGCATCTCATGGATGGTTAGCAATCAATATTTTCTCAAATTCCCTTGAAATAACTCTTCAGTGATTTTACATGATGTATCCTTTGCCAGATGAAAACAGAATGAAGCCAGCTCACATCCACAAGTCTGACAAATAGGGCAGTCTAGTTAGTAGCCAGAGGGAATCCCGCTTCCCCGCCCAAGTCCTCGCTTCCAAGTCCTCGCCATAGAGGTTGGAGTAAGGGGGATTCATAGACCCTTCAGCCTATGATCTCATGCAACAGCATGGGGCTCCTGGTAAGAGGAGGGTCAGAACTCTCAAGGCAATGACAGAGGCAGCTGAAAAGAACTGCACTTGGGCCTGGTCGACGAGGAACACAAATGAACTTCATGAGGTTGACATTTCCCAACAGGAAACAGGTTGATCAAACCCATGTAGGTAAGACACCCGTCTACAAGAGAAACGCATTAAGACCCCCACCCATCCAGAAGTTGATTGATCGAATCCCGGCAGCGCCAGGAAAAAGTCTACCAGCAGAAGGACATCTGGGAGTCATGACCTGGATGCAGCCGGCCCCCACAGAGAGGGTAGAGAGTTCAGGGCTGAAACTCTTGTCTGAGGGAAGACGGGAGGGGAGGGAAAGAGGGGGGCAAGGAGGGGGGGGGGGGGGGGGGGACAAAGATCTCCTCAGAAGACTCTCAGCTGTCGAGCTGTCCCTTTAGTTGCTTCCTACCACTCTGCTTTTCAAAGTGTCCGACACTTATGTGTGTGTGTGTGTGTGTGTGTGTGTGTGTGTGTGTGTGTGTGTGTGTGTGTGTGTGTGTGTGTGTGTGTGTGTGTGTGTGTGTGTGTGTGTGTGTGTGTGTGTGTGTGTGTGTGTGCATAGCTTCAGTCTTGTTCACACGCAGTAGTCATAAACTTACATTGCAAGTGCAATGGACTGTTTTGCAGCTTTGCTCATTCCCACCATGGTGGTTCAAGAATATAGCATCCATGTTTTCGAATTTAAAACTCTAGAAACACAACTGTCACAAACAGACCAAATAATCAAATCTTGTAACAATGACCTTCGTCTCAAAATGTCTTTTTTCCAGTTGTTAGTAAACTCGAAGAACAACAGTTTGTTGTGTATTAGCTGCATAAGAAAAGGGCTTTTGGATACTACTACTATTTCTTTCAGAATTGTTTTAATGTTTTTTTTACAAGAATCAATACGTTTTTTCTCAGGTTGTTAGATGCAGAGTTTCAAAGCGTTCAGTTCCAGTGAACCAGATGAGATCTGAAGTGATAAATTCTTGGGGGTTAATTTTTTTTTTTTAAGATGCAAGTTTTTAAATTAGCCTATGTAAGGGGACATTCAACAGTATGCTTTAAAAAAGTACATTTTCCTGCATTTTGCGACTGCTATACCTGACTGATGACTGTATGTAAGCGGAAGGATAAAACAGTTCATTATCATGTATTTCACAACTGCTAGACGTTACTGATGCCTGTGTGTAAACGGGATGATAAAACAGCACATTATCCTCCATGTCACAACGTCAGTACCTTAATGATGCGTATATGTAAACGGGATGATAAATCAGTACATTATCCTGCACGTCACAACTGCTATACCTTACTGATGCCTGTATGTGAACGGGAGGATATATCATCACTTGGTGTGGTATGGAGGCGACGAAGTAAACAACTTTTGCAAGAGCTTTAATAGCTCGCTTATGAGTAATCAACGATTTAGCATCACGTAGGTCCCAAGACTTTAAGGCTTGATCAGTAAATCGTTGAATATGTGCTAAGTAACTGTCTGTGTGTGCATTTACGTTATGGAAGTTTTTGGAAGTTGATAATGGATTCTTGAAAATATGCATCCGGTTGAAGTATCGATATGGTTTGACGAGGTCAAGCGGTTGAAGTATCGATATGGTTTGACGAGGTCATGTGCTTATTTAGATTAACTCCGCTTCTTGCTGTTTGCCATCACACACACACACACACACATATATATATATATATATATATATATATATATATATATATATATATATATGAGGGAGGGAGAGAGAGAAGTAGCTATATGCTGACAATTCGATTAGAAACCTGCTTTCCGTACCTATTGTTCAAAACCTGTAACAAAAACCATCCTCAAGGTTACGTTGACAAATCTTGAACAGAGCCATGGCTTGTTACACTAAACTGAGAGCTTCTCCCCCTTTCCCACACTAGAACGCAGCGTCCGGCCCTAACCCTGCCGATTTTGTGTTTTCACAGTTTCACATATGATCGCTTCAGTATTATTCTTGCCCGGATTCCCTGCCACGTTGTGTCGAAATGGGTGTTGACCATGCT
>JADBJO010004304.1:50000-67500 GCA_016801955.1 Conus betulinus | reverse complement strand
TCCCCCCCCCCCCCCCCCCCCTACAAGATTTTCCAGGGAACGCTAAGCTACAAATAAAGAACGCTTGATACACAACGTGAAGCAAAAACAAACAGAAAAGCAAATGCTGGTCAATCTGTTTTCTTTGATCAAAACCAAACAAGCAGTAGAAAGAGCACAAAAATGTACTGATTAGACACCCCAATCGTGGCTAAATACAGACAAGCAAGTATATGAAATCTAGCAGATTGATTGATTCAGTCACACCAGCGTCATCACACTAGTTCTCATGCGTCATTTGAAGGAAATGCTTGTCCCTTCCATGTTATTCTTTGTTGGTGTAGTTTGATGTATAACGAGCGATAAACACGTTTTTTGAACGGTGATTCGTGCATCAAAACAGGACATATATGGCGTTTACACTCAGATTTACGTGAGACACGAATGTAGGGGTGTGCTGCCACATGCAACTATGCAAACACACACACACACACACACACACACACACACACACACACACACACACACACACACACACACACACACACACACACACACACACACACACACCCGCAAGCAAAAAAAAAAAAAAAAAAGCAAATTAAAAACAATCGCACATGACAGGAAATGTGATAGTGTGCGAAATGGTCGTCTTCCAAGTGCTTACAAACGAAAACGAAAACGAAATGCAAGGCTCTTGTTTCACAGCAACTCATAAACGGACGCAGTGTCTGTGCATGAATGTAATACTCAATTCTTATTTCAACGGAGCTTTGAACACAAACCGGGCCATGAAACCGTTTCTTTTTCCTGCGGTAGTAGTATTAGTTATGAATGAACATATGTATGGAAAAAATTCTTTTAGATCGCTGAAAAGATTTTACCCAGCGTGTAGTCACTCAAACTTTCTCATTACCTGAACGATGACGTCAGCTATTGCGGCAATGATAACTGTCACAGGAGGAGGGGGATAGAGGAGGGGGGGGATTATCGAAAACTGTAAGTGTCAATGTTTGCGTTGACCGTCTGGACTCGAACTAGCGGTCTTGTTACGCCACCGCTGTACTCTCACCATCAAACTCTACAGGGGCTCTTATTGGATGCACCTCATGTACGGAGCAGTGGTTTATTGATTGTTCCTTTCCATTAATGTATTGGAGGCTGTGTGGAGAAGTGATTTATTATTGATTGTTCCTTTCCACTAAGGTGATGGGGGCTGTACGGAGAAGTGATTTAGTGATTGTTTTTTCTTCCACTAAGGTGATGGGGACTGTATGGAGATGTGGTTTAGTGTATTGATTGTTCCTTTCCACTAAGGTGATGGGGACTGTATGGAGAAGTGGTTTAGTGATTGCTCCTTTCCACTAAGGTGATGGGGACTGTATGGAGATGTGGTTTAGTGATTGTTCCTTTCCACTAAGGTGATGGAGACTGTATGGAGAAGTGGTTTAGTGATTGCTCCTTTCCACTAAGGTGATGGGGACTGTATGGAGATGTGGTTTAGTGATTGTTCCTTTCCACTAAGGTGATGGAGACTGTATGGAGAAGTGGTTTAGTGATTGTTCCTTTCCACTAAGGTGATGGGGACTGTATGGAGAAGTGGTTTAGTGATTGCTCCTTTCCACTAAGGTGATGGGGACTGTATGGAGATGTGGTTTAGTGGTTGTTCCTTTCCACTAAGGTGATGGGGACTGTATGGAGAAGTGATTTATTGATTGTTCCTTTTCACTAAGTGATGGGGACTGTATGGAGAAGTGATTTAGTGATTGTTCCTTTCCACTGAGGTGATAGGTGGTGTATGGAGAAGTGATTTAGTGATTGTTCCTTTCCACTAAGGTGATGGGAGGTGTATGGAGAGGTGGATTTAGAGATTGTTCCTTTCCACTAGGGTGATAGGGGGTGTATGGAGAAGTGGTTTAGTGATTGTTCCTTTCCACTAAAGTGAAAGGGACTGTATGAGATATGGTTAGTGATTATTCGTTTCAACTAAGGTGATGGGGACTGTATGGAGAAGTGGTTTAGTGATTGTTCCTTTCCACTAAAGTGATAGGAGGTGTATGGAGAAGTGGTTTAGTGATTATTCCTTTCCACTAGGGTGATAGGGGGTGTATGGAGAAGTGGTTTAGTGATTATTCTTTCCACTAAGGTGATGGGGGGGGGGGGGGGGGGATGTATGGAGATGTGATGGGTTTAGGGATTGTTCCTTTCCACTAAGGTGATTGGGGGGGGGGGGGGGGGGTGGAGATGTGGTTTAGTGATTATTCCTTTCTACTAAGGTGATGGGGGTGTATGGAGATGTGGTTTAGTGATTATTCCTTTCCACTAAGGTGATGGGGGGTGTATGGAGATGTGGTTTAGTGATTGTTCCTTTCCACTAAGGTGATGGGGGTAGAATGACTGCCAGTTTTGTGGACAAAACCGTGTCATGAATTTTTTTGATAGCAGTGGCAAGTTTTGACTGAAACATTTAACATTGAAAAAAAAATTGGAAGACGAGTAAGATATATGCAACTGTGACCGTTGGAAATTTATCGTCATTTATTAAATCAATCTTGAGCATCTCCCTGTGACGTTATTATCTGACACTATAAACTAGTCTACAAGCAACTAGCTGTTTCTTGATAGTATTTGCACTTTTTCCCTTTTGTTTGCTTTTTGGATCTATTTGAAAAGATCTTTTTCTGGGACGTATCCTGTAGATAGCGCACTGATACTGAACGGGTGGAAGTTTCTTTATATTGTCTTAACTCTTTCCTGCTTGAATAGAACACGCAGGCTAAGCAAGACTCCCACACAACTCAAAGTCTGCATATAAATGCCTTACTTCCAGCCCTTCATTATCATTTATTTATGCCGTACATCTACGTCTATAGACTCAGCTTACTGTATACGTATGCTTTTCTGAAACATGAATTCAAAACGGCGGAGCCGAACACGTTTCCACTTTGGTCTGAAATAGGTGCAGCGGCATTTTGTTTGATCATTCTTGCAAAAATAAATGTCGAAATAAGTGTGGCAAGAATCATCTACCGCACACACATGTACACACACACACACACACACACACACACACACACACACACACACACACACACACACACACACACTATCACTACACAACTCTAACCACACTCCCCCCTAACACATGAACAACGGACGCACATTTTCCCCCATCAACACGTCTCTTGAGTGGAAACCCTCACCATAACCCCAATTCACCAAGCCGTGCTTCACCCAGAGTAGGTGTAGTACACCCAGTAGACGATGTTGAAAATGCCGAACGCCAGAGGAAAGAGCAGCCGACTGAGCTGGTCTACCATTCTCCCTGTATCCATCCCTTCCTTCCGGAATCCCTTCAGCCCACTCTTCGCCTCAGAGTCCGACGCCTTCTCTGTCTGGACTTTCTTCCTGTCCTTGTTGCGCGGCTGAGACTTGGAGGAGGACTTGACCAGGCCGGACTCGATGTCGATGTCCTGGCAGGAGGAACCGGAAGGTGCGGGGTCGCCATTTTCCTCTCCCGCCTTTTTCTCCTCCTCTGCCTTCTTCTTGGCCGCTTCCACGATGTTGCAGAGAGCGGGTTGACTGGAGCTGCGAGTACGATCCCGCCACAACCTGTATAATAATTAATGCAACACAATTAACTATAAATGGATGAGTGCTAATTATTAAAGGTAGTTGGGAGTGCGCATGCGTGGCGAACAGAGTGTAGTGGAGTTGTCAGGCAAAGAATTTTTCCTTTTCAAGTGGATTATCTGACGGACATTCACTAAGGCTTTTGGAAGTGGATTTTTTAATAATATCCAGGCCATGTGTTTGTAGTGAGGACTGCATTTCGGCCACCTTGGATTAGTCAACTGCACCGTTTTTTTCCAGATCCGGATATACTTGTATACGACCCAATACCAAGATGGTGGCAAATTCAGGTCAGAAGTGATTTTTCCATGTTTATTAAAATGTAACAAGAAGTTACCGCTTAAACATCCGCTGTTGCAGGAAACTAAATCTTGTGTAAGTAATGCCCAGGAAAAGTTCGCAAACACGATCTTCTGCTAGTACGGAGCTCAAAGATGAGCTCAAAGAGGATATGCACAGGCACAGGAATAGCTCTGCTTCTTCCGAGAAAGGGAATTGTGGCGTTGTGGCCGACACTCAGTGGCTAAACGATGATCGATGCATTGACTGTGGAGTTGTTTGCACAAAGACCGGTAAGGCCCTGGAGTGCGGCCTCTGTCACCGTTCATGCATCGTGTCAAGGCACTGATGTTGCAATGAATGAGGTTCTCTCCAAGGACAGCTCCTCGACGAGTTCCCTGCTTCACTGGTACTGTAAACCAACATGTAGTAAGTTAGCTAACAACTTTATCGATGGTCCTCTAACAGTGCAACGGGAAGTGGGCAGACCTGGGCAAAAAGTCACACAGAGATGAAAGACAAAGTGAAGATGATTGAAGAGGGAGATTTCCCATCCAAAATGGCAGATGCAGTGAGAAGTCTGGCAGGCAATGAGGAGGGTCAGACACATGCAACGGTAGAGATCAAAAAGGAAGAAACAGAAAAGATTGTTGAAGAGAAAAACATAGAACACAACAAAAAGATAGAAGATAGGGACACTCAGAAGCAAGAACCTGATTAGCTTCGGATACCTGAGCCTACAAGTAAGGAAAGAAGGAGAGAAAAGAAGCATAGAGACAGGGAAACAAGATATTGACACCTCAAGCAAGGTACTGAAACAAGCAAACAGTGATTGTGTTCCCAGTGGAGTCAGGAGACTCGGGAACTTTTCATCCACTATGAAAGGACCGAGACCACTGAGGCTGTCATTCATCAGCGAGGCTGTCCGGGATGGTGCACTGTATGCAATTAAGACGACAAAGAAAAATCAAGGAAGTGATGCAAACAAAGAGATTCTGCTCACCAGTATTAGTGCCAGGAAGGATCTGACACCAGCTGAACGTGCAGTAGAAAGGGCGCTATTCAAAGGACTGAAAGAAAAGCAAGAGCTCTCTCCAAACAAGAAGGAGACAGTACTGCAAAAATGGGTCCGAAAAAAACGGGAAGGTTGTGAACATTGGCAAGTACTAGAACCCACAACCAGAAAAGCAGAACGGAGGACAGTAGAACATAAGAAACAAGAGAATATACAGAGTTTTAAAAGCACCAGTTTTATGTGTTCTTCTGATGCACTAAATATAAATACGTTCAGTGTTTCTAGTAACAATTCTTTTTGTTGTCTGTATACAAATGGAGACAGTCTTTTGAACAAAAAGGTCAGAATTAGAAGCCATGGTAGAGCTGGATAAGCCAGCTCTTATTGGAGTTGTTGAAACCAAGCCAAAGAATCTGCGCTACGAAGATCTGGATTGCGAAATTGCTATCCCAGGATTTGAATAACTTGAATAAGAGAGGAAGGGGTATTTGCCTGTATGTAAAAGAAGAGCTAAAACCTGCTTGTAAAGATTTGAGTACTGACTTTGAGGAAACAGTTTTTGTTGACTGCAAATTGAAAGATGGAGAGGAAATAACCATAGGCCTGGTGTACCGGAGTCCACAGTCATGAACAGAATTATGACAGTTTGAATAAGTTGCTGCTGTCAGTGACAGAAGAGAAGCTATCGCACCTGCTGGTGTTTGGGTGATTTTAACTTTCCAGAAAACTGACTGGGAAAGGGAGAGATGTTGTGCCAGCGATAGTCACCCAGCTAGCCACTTCTTCAAAAAACTGTGAAAGATGCTTACTTGATTCAGCATCAGACACAAGCTACTCGTATCAGAGCGGGTCAGACACCAACACTGGATGACCTAGTTTTAACAAACAGAGAAGACACAGTGGATGAGATTATTACAACTTCTGCACTAGGAAAGAGCGATCATGCGACACTTGTCATTAACCTCTCATTTGCATTTAAAGAGAAAGACCAGCAGAAACGCTACATCTGGAACAACGCTGACTATGAGGGAATGAAAGAAGAGATTCCTGAGGTCAACTGGCAGGAGTAATTGGAGAGTCTTCCCATAGAAGAAGCTTGGTCAACATTCAGAAATAAGCTTGACCAAATCACAGAAAAACATATTCCAAAACAACTGTATCTGGGAACCAGAGGAAGAAATGGCTGGATGGAGGGACTTTGACTTCAGTACGAAAGAAGCACAAGCTGTACAGACGATGGTTGCAAACCAGAGCAGAGGGGACAATTACCAGGCATATGTCAGGGCAAGAAACAGGGCAAAAAGATGTGTCGACAGGCAAAGAAGAAACTTGAGGCGACCATTGCAGCACAGGCAAAAACTAATCCAAAGTCATTCTGGTCGTACGTCAAATCCAAAACCCAAGGCCAGAACAGGTATTGCAGATCTCAAAAGAGAGGATGGAACGAAGGCGACAACTGACAAAGAGAGAAGGCGGACCTCTTGAATAGTTTCTTCCAAAGTGTATTCACCATAGAGAGAGACGGAGACTTACCAGAGATGCCGAAATACACATTCGTTTCTGAGCTGCTTGACTTTGTCATCTCAAAAGAAGCTGTCAGGAAGCACCTTCCCAGCCTGAAGACTGGGAAAGCTCCTGGATCTGACAGGATCAGCCCACGTATGCTGGTAGAGTTATCTGACGTCCTTGATACTCCCATTAGCATCATCTTCAGGAAGTCTTTGGATGCTGGAAAGATCCCTGATACCTGGAGAACTGCCGATGTCACCCCGATCTTCAAGAAAGGCTGTCGGATCAGCCCAAGCAATTACAGGCCAGTAAGCCTAACCTGCATACTCTGCAAGACTATGGAGGCACTTGTTCGTGAACAGCTTTTAGCACGCCTCCAGGATAACAGACTAATTAGCAGGCGACAGCATGGCTTTACTCAGGGACGATCATGTACGACTCAGCTATTGGAGACCTTGACATCTGGACTGAGATGATTGATCCAGGAGGAGGGGTGGATGCAGTATACATGGACATGGATTCATGAAAGCCTTTGATAGTGTACCCCCACCGCAGGTTAGTGGCCAAAGTGGAAGCTCATGACATCAGTGGAAAGGTCCTCGAATGGATTAGGGATTTCCTTGCCGACAGGTCACAGCAGTCATCGTAAATGGCGTAAGATCAGAACAAGCAAGGGTGACGAGTGGCATCCCTCAAGGCAGCGTTTTAGGGCCTATCCTATTCGTCATGTACATCAACGACTTGCCTCGCCATGTCCGCAGTCATATTGAGCTCTTTGCGGATGACACCAAGATTTATACGCGTAGCGACGACAGCAACTCTAGGGCTACTCTTCAAGAGGATCTAGACCGGCTACAGCAGTGGTCCACGGACTGGCGACTACGCTTTCACCCAGAAAAGTGCAGTGTCCTGAGACTGGGCCATCCAAAGGAAGCACCACTATTGCATGAAGGGACGCAACCCCCAGGGAGTGGAGTGCACTCATTGGTTAGAGGAGAGTGACGTTGAAAAAGACCTGGGTGTGTTGTGGACAAAGATTTGAGCTTCAAGAATCATGTGGCACACATAACAGCAAAAGCCAACAGAACCATAGGCGTTATAAGGAAGACCTTTGACCATCTTACGCCCAAAACTTTCGTTTCACTCTACATGTCCCTAGTGAGACCAACCTTGGAATATGGTCACTCAGTCTGGCAACCAAGACACAAGACATTTTGCAGTGACCTGGAAGATGTCCATAGGAGAGCAACCCGCCTGATAGATCCCATGAAGGATCTCCCCTACCCAGAACGTCTTGGTAGCCTGAAGCTACCTAGCTTGGAGCACCGTCGAACCAGAGGTGACATGATCGACGTATACAAATACGTCCACAGGATCTATGACACAGATCGACCAGTGCTCCCCCTCTTCCAAGGCAAGGACATCCGAGGAAACAGTCTTAAGCTGGCCAAAGGGACACTCCAGGTTGAACACACGAACTGGTTACTTCTCCCAGCGTGTCGTCGCAGTCTGGAATAGTCTTTCGGACAATGTTGTAACCGCCCCATCCGTCAGTGCATTTAAAAACAGACTGGATGCGCACTGGGGGAATGCACCGACTCTGTACGACCCAAAATGCTACCACTAGGCTGTGCCGTGCATGCCACACGGTCTAGTGACTTCTTCTTGGAACGGTGAACAGGCCATACAGGCCTTCTACACCGCAAGAATCAAGTATCAAGTAAAGACAAAAGGGGTAGGTTATAGTGTCGTCGTGGGAAAACAAAAATACAGTTCCGAACTACTGCTTTTTTTTTTTTTCCGGCACATTTTCCAACTAGCACACGCCTAGACAAGAAAAACTCAAAATAAACAAAGAGCCTTCCCCACAACAGACAGTTCCCTGGTCGCCCATGCATTCTGAGCTGATGCCTGTGCATAGCAACAACACAATTACTGCCATGTCCTTGTTAACGTTTGCATAACCCCATATACAAACGTAAACATGCACACTGCAAGGAACACACAAGCAAACAAAAACAAACACAGGTAGTATTGGTGTGGCTGATCTCAGTGGAAATATAGACTGAAGAAAAGGAGGTGTGCAGCTGAGTTAACATCCTGGTCTTTTGATTCAAATGCTGATCGGTGATGATGATGATGATGATGATGATGAGGAGGAGGAGGAGGAGAGGAGGAGGAGGAGGAGGAGAGGAGGAAGAACAAGAACAAGAACAAGAAGAACAAGAATAAGAAGAAGAAGAAGAAGAAAATAGAGTTTCATCATGGTATGAGACAGCATAACATGCTGTGACCTACACTTGTTTTCATACTATATCTCGGCGTTCACCCAGGCCGAGAGATACAGATACCTGCAGTGTTGGTCAGGAAATTTTAGCAATACCGTCAGAGACTATCAAAGACGCATCCATTTAGTGGATGAAACTCAGAACATGTATCTTGAATTTGTTTGGGATAAGAAGCCGGACAAATATAGGCTGAGGATGACACCCCCAGAGTAAAGAGGAAGCTGTCTGTGGCAGCAGGTCTGACTGACCTTGAAGATGGAGCGGATCCTCCGGCCTGCCTGCTTCTTCGTGTACCGTCTGGACAGCACGGTGACCACGGCGTACTCCATGTAGGCCGCGAAGACAAACACCAGGCACATGGACATCCACACGTCGATAGCCTGGTGGACACACAGTGGACACAGATCATGCAGGACAACTCCCTGTTGACTGCTCAAACTGCCCATCCCTCGTCTCATGTCTTCTCTGTCTGTCTGTCTGTCTGTCTGTCTCTCTCTCTGTCTGTCTGTCTCTCTCTCTCTCTCTCTCTCTCTCTCTCTCTCTCTCTGGAAATGACACAACCATGAGATGAGCTCTCTCTCTCTCTCTCTCTCTCTCTCTCTGGAAATGACAACCATAAGATGAGACATGGGTCAACTTCGTGTTGATGTTGCCGTTCTTTACGTTCGCCGGAAACGAATACAATCTTAAACAATTGAAAACAGCAAGCACGTGTTTGTGCAGGTCTTTGGCCCGTTTAAAAAGAAGAAAGCGTTTACTTCGAGGCTCAGTCTTACAACTGCTTGACGTTACATGCTGTTATTTAAACTGGGCGGGACAGCTGTTAGTGTTCGAGAGCGTCGCAATGTTTTCAATCTTAATGAACCTGTACATCCAGTGCGTATGTGCACGTGTGTGTGTGTGTGTGTGTGTGTGTGTGTGTGTGTGTGTGTGTGTGTGTGTGTGTGTGTGTGTGCGCGCGCGCGCGCGCGCGCAACCGCGTGCGCGTGAATGAGTGATTGAGTGTGTGTGTGTGTGTGTGTGTGTGTGTGTGTGTGTGTGTGTGTGTGTGTGTGTGTGTGTGTGTGTGTGTGTATGACAGCGTGCTCAACAGTGTGTCCATGTTTTAATCTTTGGTATGTCATAACGAAGCGTCTCTAAACTTCGCGCATTTTCATATCTTAACATTTCAAAATAAAAGCCCCCAGATTTTTGCAATGAATGATATGTCTTTCAGTAATTGAGTTTTTTTTTTTGAAAGCAAGTAATTGTTAGGCTTCGTTCCTAACTTTGGCTTAAACTGTACACATTTTCGGCAACCGTTAGCCTCACAGTTGATTCCTGATCCGAAGTCATGAAATTCAGCATTTACTTGTAACACAGCTTCCAATCAGAGTTTCGATACTGTCCCTTGGTTTAGTTGATATGTAACCTGTTTTTTCAAATCTGCTAGATCGTAATAAATTGAATCATTTTCTCGGTGTCGTTGAAAGGTTCATGTTTCACTGGATCTATTCTTGATGCTAACCGTTAAAGATGCACGTCCCAGCCATAAAATAAAACGTCAAAATCATGCCACTTTCTGGAATACAGCAATCTGAGAGTAGCTCTGAAAATAATCTGAATATAGGTATACATAGTTTTAGTCCGTCACGAGAAACGGTCCACCTTTCACCCTTTCACCCCCCCCTCCCCCCCCCCTCCCCCCCCCCCCCCCCCCCCCCCCCCCCCCCCCCCCCCCCCCCCCCCCCCCCCCGCAATAATTTTGTCATATGTATTTTTTGGTGCTTTAGAATGTAGAGATTACGAAAAATCATGTTAACATAAAAAATTTGGGACGCACTGTCCCTTCTGGTTTAATTTTGAAGGGTACCCATCTCAGGTGCCGCGGCTGCTTTTCGTCGGTCCGAAACGTTTCATAAGTTTGGTGATCACCTGTGTCTTCGTTATTTAAGTTACAAGAATTTCCTTTATGTTTTTGTTGACAGCAATGGCTTTTGCACGATAGACAATAAGCAGAACGATAATATATGCAATAAGGTGGCCGCAGTAAAAAGCTACGTGTGTACCCACCGTATGTCACACGTTGCGAACTGTAAATTTGCCAAAGTGCTTGCATAGACCATCTCTCTCGAAAACTGTGCAACTTATTAGAAACAAAGTACACCACAGTATCAAAGAACAGCCTCTTGTAATTCTTTTGAGCTATGCCACATCACCATGGGCCTATGCTGATGCCCTCTGTTGCTTGGTTATCTCCCCTACCGGTACAAGAAGCATATTATTCTGATCGGTGCTTTCCACATTGCCTGTGCGTACCTCAAGATGCTTGGGGGAAAGCTGGATGGTTCTGGGTTCAGAGATAGCCTTCTGAAGGCAGGTCTGATCTCTCCTGGTTCTCGGCAACGGGTGCTGTCTGGCAAACATATGAACAAGCATTGTTCTGCCATAAGACAATGCTTGGGTCTAGAACGCTTGCTGCTGGAAAGATATCTTGAAACCAGAGATGAAGACACGTTATTTCCGACACTGTCAGAAGACAGCATGATCAAACTCCAGACAGCCTCAAGAGACGTTGACTGAGCTTCAGCAAGATGAATCTATCTTCAGTTTCATGACAGAATACGAACAGTTCAGAGATAGAGTCAGAGAAGGAGCCTTTGGACCAAGTGCACAGTTTTGGTTGTCGTACATCGATCATATATGGCTTGTCCTAGCGCTCCTTGAGGCTGTAAAAATCAACGACTTCCTGCTGTACGCACAAACGATGTCCCAAATGGCAGACCTTTTCTTCACTTTCGGTGGACAAAACTACGCACGCTACCTGACCTTCTTCTCAGTCTGCTTGGCAAACATGGACTTTGTCACATCCTGGAGCCAAGGTGATGCTGCAGAGAGGTGGTTTCAGCGTGGCAAGGTCCTTCATTCCTGGCAATCGCTGTGCAGTGGACAAGACCATGGAAGAAACGTTCATGAAGCACGCCAAAAGCCGAGGAGGAGCTGGCGGAGGTGGCGCTGGTCTTACGAGACTACTGTCGAACCAGGAGGCCAACCAAGATGGGTCAGGACAACCCATGAGAGGTCAAAGTATCTTGATCTCGACTTGGCTGGCATGGCACAAGGTGATGAGGTGGCAGTAGATATCGTGACTTGCGTCCTTCTGAGATACTGAAGAGCGAAAGCAACGTCATGAAGACTCGGATGCAATCAAACGTTCCATCGACCCTTTCTGTGAAGAAGAAGTCTCGGTCAAACTCATCGCCCTATCATCTGGGGCATCTGTCTGTCCCAGCCACCATTCAGCATGAATGAGTTGAGGGCAGAAAAAGCTGGTAAAACGTGAAGGAGGCGTTCATCACGCAGAGACTGATGGCAAATGACAATTTCTTTGAACCAGTCAACTGGCTAAACCTGAAAACGATAGTATCGGTGAACAAAACCATCCACATGAAGACTACCAAGAAGAAGGTTGTGGAATACAAACAACAAGGGAACCTTGCCTTTCATATCCTTATGAAGGCACAGGAAGCAGGTGTTCAACTCGATCTGAAACAGTTGATGACATACCAACTTACTCCTGTACTTACAGTACTGGCACTGCTGACGATTTCCTTGACAAGACCGACAAAGCAAAAGGGTTCAACTACCTCACCAAAAGATATGGAAGCTGCCACTCTACCTTCCCATGACATGACGCTGGTTGTGATCGATGGCAATGCAGTGTTTCACTGTTTGCAACAGCTTCCTTCCAATTTCAGTGACATCAGCCAGAAGATATTTGACATGCTGCCAAAGGGAACGGGCGTGGTGTTCAATACAGACATGTACAAAAAAACGGACTCAAAAAGCGATGGAAAGGAAAAGGAGAGGCACTGGCGATAAGATCATCGTGAAAGGAGAAAACACCGAGCGTCCTGCAGACTGGAAAACGTTTCTGTCAAACGACGAAAACAAGAAGCAGCTCAGCCAAGTATTACTCGAAGTTTGGAGCAAAGATGAGAATGCGCCAAAATTCAAGGACAGAAAAGTCATGCTGACAGTGAGGGAGAAGCCTTTCTGCTGCAATGGGCAGATGAAGGGAACAGAATTAGTATTAGTATCTTAGTATTGAACACCACGTCCATGTCTGTATTGAGCACCACGTCCATGTCTGTATTGAGCACCACGTCCATTCCCTTTCCCAGTTTGAATGACAAAAACCCGTGTGCCTTCCTGGCCCCTGCACACGTTAAAGAAACCACGGCAGTTGAAAATCGAAAAGAGCAGGGGGGTTCCCCGCTGCCCTGGCAAAATTGATGTAAAGTAAAAGATAGCCGCCTGGTATTTCTTACCAAGCCACAAAAATTGTCACTTACTGTTATCGTGTGCCATCGTGTACCGGTGGAAAGGGAGGATACGTATAAAACATCGTATGCATCCTATGTGAGAAACTGGAGGATAAATGAGATAAATGAAAATGAGTGACTGATATTTGAATGGTACGGGAAACGACTGATATTTGAATGGTACGGTAAACGATTAAATGGGCGCCAGTAGGCCGGCTCTACCTGGGTAGGCAGCCTGTTGAGTGAGTGAGGTAGTGTGTTTATTGCAAAGCGCTTAGAGCTTGGTCTGTGACCGAGGATAGGCGCTATAATAAGATGAGCTAACGACAACAAGGGGCGCCAACCGCAACGCTCAAATCCACACAAGAAGAGACGGATTCCAGAGTTGCCCTCTACTATGCGTACGCTGAACGGAATGGATACAGCTTCGTCCGCATCAAGAGACACGACTCGGACATTTTCTTCATTTTCCTACACTTCGCTCTGCAGCTGAAGGATGTGGTGATTCTGTCCGACACAAGATGGGGAACAAACAACGGCTCATCAACGTCACCAACATCGCTAAAGCATACGGGCAACAGCACTGCACCGCCTTCCCGGCTCTTCATGCTTATACCGGCTGCGACACAACAAGTGCATTCAAGGCATTGGGAAAATTAAACCCATCAAAGTTCTTCAGCAAATCCAAAATTTGTGGAAACTATTGTCAGCCTTGGAGGTACATGAGGCATCGCTGAAGAAGTAAAAAGCCGATCTTGAGACCTTCACCTGTGTCATGTACGGCAGACATTGTTTCACCGGTGTTAATGACCCTCCGACACCAGCTACTCAAGGAGAGATGTGGAGATGAGCCATCGAACGCAAACCACAACGTTGGCATGGCAAACATGCCTCCGTGCAAACAAACTCTTCAAAAGCACATAACACGGAGCAACTATCAAGTTGCCATTTGGAAGAGGGCTCTCGAGCCCATGTCTGATGTTCCAGCAGCAAGCAATGGACATGGATGGATTGACGTTGATGGCACCTTGGAACCAGTGTGTGGTCCGCAGAAGAGGAGGGCGTCATCCTGCCCACAGATATGGTTGACTTCCCTGTGGATTTTCCAGACTCTGACGACGCCGACGAAGAAGCTGTCATAGCCTACGTATCAGAAGAGTCCGATTTCTACTTGACCCGAGGGAAGCGACTCAGAATGATGAGATTTGTGGTTGATTTAAATACAGTCTGGCAGATGTCGCCATGAAACAGAATGCCTCCCAATGCCAGCATCTGAGAATAAATCATCATCAACACACACACACACACACACACACACACACACACACACACACACACACACACACACACACACACACACACACAGGACACACACATTACCGGCATAACCACACAAATTGTCTACAAGTGTGGACACAAACACAATGGAGGGTGGAGAAGCACAAGATGACGGAGCAAGCGTCGTCGGTGCGCTCTGTGCGCGCGCACACATTCACGTATGCGCTCACACTTTGAAAGTGCACATTAACTTTATTTTCAATAAAAAGTCCAATATAAATTTGTAAAGAATTAAATTTGCGCCGAAGCCAAATAGGGGTTAGAGAGATAACCCGCAACACAGGGCATCAGCATAGGCCCATGGTGATGTGGCATAGCTCAAAAGAAATATAAGCGACTGTTCTTTGATACTGTGGTGTACTTTATTTCCAATAAGTTGCACAATTTTGAGAGAGATGGTTTATTGCAAATACTTTGGCAAATTTACAGTTCGCGACGTGTGACATACGGTGGGTACACACGTAGCTTTACTGCGGCCACCTTTATTGCATATATTATCGTTCTGCTTATTGCCTATCGTGCAGAAGGCATTGCTGTCAACAAAAACATAAAGGAAATTCTTGTAACTTAAATAACGAAGACACAGATGATCACCAAACTGATGAAACGTTTCGGACCGACGAAAAGCAGCCGCGGCACCTGAGACGGGTACCCTTCAAAATTAAACCAGAAGGGACAGTGCGTCCCAAGATTTTTTATGTTAACATAATTTTTCGTATCTAAACACTCTAAAGCACCAAAAAATACATGTGACAAATTTATTAGGGGGGGGGGGGGGGGGGGGGAGGTGGACCGTTTCTCGTGACGGATTATTTTAATACTGTGCCTGTAAAGTTAGAAAAGGTCCATTTCTTTTTGCGCACAGCACTCATATTATGAACTGATCTAAAACTATCAAGAGTGGTTTATACATGTTCTAATTGTGAGAGCTAGTTTCCTTAGGTAATACGACTTATGTTGCACTTACCTGAAGGGTAAACAATTGGGAAAATGTATTAAGTAAGACTGGAGTTGAAACTAGTTATGTAAAGCAATAGAGCCAGCAGCCCTGTTCCGGGCGGGAAGGGGGGGGGGGGGGGGGTTGAGTCAGGGAAAGATAACGTCCGTCCTTCTATCGCAAATACAGTTACCTTTCCTCAGTCAATAATCAAGAAAATAGAGCTAGAGAGTCTTATGTCTTATTTGAAGCACACACAAGGATAGCGATCGGAATAACGACTGTCTGCATTACAGGCGCATCGTTTCACCACTCAATGTTTTGGCATTTTCTCTCTGATTGAACTGTTAGCTGAGTCGTGAGGCACAATTGATTGTGGCGAGCCCAACATCGGCATCTGACCCGTAAAATGGTGGGGTCATTCTGGCTGACAAGAGGTCTAACAAAGATTATCTGTATCAAAAATTTGCAAACATCGCTCTTTTACTCAACACAGCATTCATCAGGCTTCGGCATGACATTGAGGTATGCTGGAAGTAGAGCTAAATGTTTCAACGTCATATACATCCAGAACAGTGCGCAAGACGACGGCCTGTTTATTTACCAAACATACATGAACACACTTCCATCACCTTCCTCCCTATTCTCCCTAACCCCACCGATGTCTTCTGCGCACAAACACATAGGCCTACCAACAAACGTTGGCAAAGATCTGATTACCGGCATAACCACAAATTGTCTATGAACTCCATGTTTAAGTGGACGTCTGTGTTTGCACACACGAATGGAGGGTGGAGAAGCAAAAGATGAAGCGCGGAGCTAAGCGTCTTTCATTCGGTGCTTTCACAGCTACTACAGCTCTACTGCTAAGAAGCAGAATAAAGCATTTGGAGATGCGGGAACGACATAATGCGCTGGTACGCCCATCTTGGTATCATCGTCCCATGACAGCAGGTTGCAGGGGCAAACCCAGTTGCAGGGGCAAACACGTTGTCGTGGGACAATGATAACAAGATGAGTGTACCAGCGCATTACGTCGTTCCCGATTTCGCTGCGCCCGCCGCCCCTGAACCATCTTCCTCACCCATTACCACCTTACTCAAATTCCTCCCCGCCACCACTCTACCCAGAATCCTACTCGCCACCCCTCTACCCACAATCCTGCATGCCACCCCTCTACCCACAATCCTACCTGCCACCCCTCTACCCACAATCCTGCATGCCACCCCTCTACCCACAATCCTACCTACCACCACCCCTCACCCACAAATCCTGCTGCCACCCCTCTACCCACAATCGTACCTGCCATCCCTCTACCCACAATCCTACCTGCCAACCCTCTCTACCCAATCCTACTTGCCCCCCTATACACAATCCTACCTGCCACCCCTCCACCCACAATCCTACACCCACCCCTCTACCCACAATCCTACCTGCCCACCCCTCTACCCACAATCCTACCTGCCAGCCTCTACCCATAATCCCCTGCCAGCCCTCTATACACAATCCTACCCGCCAGCCCTCTACCCATAATCCTACCCCATAATCCAGCCCTCTACCCTCTACCCACAATCCTACCTGCCAGCCCTCTACCCATAATCCTACCTGCCAGCCCTCTACCCACAATCCTACCTGCCAGCCAGCCCTCTACCCATAATCCTACCCTCCACCCCTATACCCACAATCCTGCCTGCCACCCCTCTACCCAGAATCCTCCCCGCCACCCCTCTACCCACCTTGATGTAGGAGACCTTGGGCAGCTGGGAGCGGGACCCAGAGAGCTGGGTGGTGATGGTCAACACGGTCAGCAGACCCACAGAGATGCGGGCCGGCACCGCCTCGTGGTTGATCCAGAAGGAGGCCCAGGACAGGATGACGATGAGGATGGTGGGTGCATAGTTCTGGGTGATGTAGTA
Source organism: Conus betulinus (assembly GCA_016801955.1). Taxonomy (NCBI): domain Eukaryota; kingdom Metazoa; phylum Mollusca; class Gastropoda; order Neogastropoda; family Conidae; genus Conus; species Conus betulinus. Next base: position 50,302 of record JADBJO010004304.1, on the reverse strand, counting down.
ACCGATCTTCCGCTCCAGAACTACTGTGGCCTTCAGGCAGGAAAAGGTGCCTGCACACAGCAAACCCCTTTTTCTGATGTGGTGCACGGGACTACTACCTCAAAAGCGTTTTCCCAGTGGATCTCTGCTCACAAAGGTACTGGGGAAAATGAGATAGTAGATCAACCGTCAAGAGCAAAGTAGCGACAATAAGTTGCAGCTCACATCACATCTCTCGCACTAAGGGTAGAAAACATACATCCGGAACAAAAGGGAATACTTTCAATCAAATATGCCTAAAGATGCTTTCTATTATTATTGAA
>JADBJO010004304.1:15000-35000 GCA_016801955.1 Conus betulinus | reverse complement strand
GATTACACACTGCTGTGTGAGATTCCATCATTGGTTGCCGCATAACAAAAAAAAAAACAATGTTTTTTGAAGGGATGAATCAACCCCCTGTGTGCAAAGGCCTGTGCTTAACTTTATGTGACTAGTATATATAAAGAGAGATATAGGTGAGTTGTGTGCGTGTATGCGTGCTTGCTAGTAGGAGTTAGGTTTGTATGTTAATCCATTCTATTGTAGCATTATTGATTTTTTTTTTTTTTTTTTTTTTTTGGGGGGGGGGGGGGGGGGGGGGGTTTACAGTGCTGATGAAGGCATTGTTATTGCCCTGAGATGATGCCTTGAGGTCTGTGGCACAAAGAGGTGAAAAGAAAGTCAGTTATGAAGTTGTTCGGCTTTTAATGCCTGTAGATGACTATTCTGCATTATCATTGATAGGCCGTTGCAAACATTTCAGTGACAGAACTTCATGTGATCAATCGTCGATAATAGCAGGGTTCATTTTTGCTATGATGAGCGTATGTGAGCAGGTTGAAGTGTGCTTGAAGTGTGCTTGTAAATGTGCTTACATGTAGGCGTTGGTTGGTTTGTCTGTGGTTAGAGGTGTGTTTGTGTGCGCGCGCGCGCGCGCGCGCGTGTGTGTGTGTGTGTGTGTGTGTGTGTGTATGTGTGTGCGTGTGTGTGTGCGTGTGCGTGTGTGTGTGTGTGTGTGTGTGGGGGGGGGGGGGGGGGGGGGGCTCTGTTTTAATCCATTTTTTTTAGCACATGTGCAATGCCTTTTTAAAGGACTTCTTTTGTTAGTATTTTGAAGTATTGATGTGGATATTGTCACAGCCCTGAGATGACCCCTGAGGACTGTGGGCTATAAGGTAGTTACGTTTGAGTAATAGTTTAACCCTTTTCATACCAGTTGATTGATTGCTCCCAATCCAGTAAAAGTTGGGGGTTTTTTGTTTTGATTTTTTTTGTGCTCAGTTTTATTTATATGCCATTCGACGTCAGAACGTAGCAGCAGCTGTTAAGACCTTGTTTAGATACATTCCACTGGATATGACTTTTTTAACTTCCAGAGGAAATTTAAACAACTTTCATTTGACCTAAGATATTATGAACAGGAAACCCGAATTAAAGCGGCTTTTAGCATGTTTGGAACGGACCCCCCCCCCCCCCCCTCTCTCTCTCTCTCTCTCTCTCTCTCTCTCTCTCTCTCTCTCTCTCTCTCTCTATCTATATGTACACACTCTCTGTGTATGTATATGTACACACACACAGATATATATATATATATATATATATATATATATATATATATATCAAGTAAACTTGCAATCATAAAATCAATTTCAGTAAGGTGACAGCCATGGTATGGCCCTTCAAATGTCCCTGTGCTAGGAACAACAAGAAATGAGATGAGGATTTGCTGCTGTTGATGTTTATTTTGATCTTTACATATTCATACACTTTGAATCACTTGCTTTGTTTGGCATTTTCAAGGTGCTCCTTAGTATGGTGGCACTCCAGCGGTAAGGGTTTTGTCAGCTTTGTACATACAGTCAGTCTGGAATTGTATTGTTCATGCTGGTGAAAAAAGGTTTGTGATGATAATGTATAGTACTTTGAATCGACAAAATCCCCCTCCATTACAAGGGAGAAAAGCTTTTTGTATCTGCAGGTAAATCTGATAATTACAGATTTGATTCAATGTATTTGCTTATGCGTAATTACTTTCATCGGTCGCGAAAATGAAGAAATGACTAGCGTCACTTGTGGCGAGCATTACTCTTTTTCTCGATGTAAGTCACAATTTTCTCATGAACAATTGAATGCTGTCAGTTTGGAGAAACAAATCTCCCATAGAAAAGGCGTCTGTCAGCTTGAACGTGACCTTGTGGTTAAGAACGCCCCCAGCACCTTTACCGTGATGATGCGCCGTCTGCTGGACCACTGGCTAACAAGCCAGTGGAGAACTTCATGGACGACCTTTCAATCGCCACGGAGTCATGGGATGACCATCTACAGGTCTGGAGGGCTGTCCTTGGACGCCTCAGACAAGCCAGATTGACGGCTAGGCCGTCAAAGTGTCACTTGGGGTGTGGCGAGATCGAGTATCTCGGCCACCAGTTGACTGAGGGGAAGATTTCCCCCGGTAGAGGGAAGCTCCAGGAGTTGGAGGAGGCCGAGGGGCCTAGGACGAAGAGGGGGGTGAGGGCTTTCCTGGGTTTAGCTGGGTACTATAGGAAGTTTGTACCCAACTTCAGCAAACTGTCTGCACCCCTCACAGACTTGCTGAAGAAAGGTCAGCCAGACAGGGTGGTGTGGACTCCAGGGTGCGAGGAGTCGTTTTCACTACTTAAGGGGGCCCTGTGCAGTGGGGCAGTTCTGAAGCTGCCGGATCTGGGTAAGGAGTTCGTCCTTAGGACTGATGCCAGTGATGTGGGGGTGGGAGCAGCCATCCTGCAGGAACACCAGGGGGTGCTCACCCCGTGGCCTACGCGAGTAGGAAGCTCGGAGAGATGCGGAAAAGCGTTACTCAGTGTCAGAGCGTGAGTGTCTTGCCATTGTGTTTGGCACTCAGAAATTTCAGCGCTACCTGTACGGCAGGGAGTTCGTCTTGGAGACGGACCATGAACCCCTCTCGTACCTGGCTCAAGCCAAGCACGCCAGCAGTAGACTCATGAGGTGGTCCCTGCAATTACAGGAGTACCCCAAGCGCCTACGCTACATCAAGGGAGCCGAGAACGTAGTGGCAGACTATCTGAGCCGGTGCCAGGGGGGAGCAGTAGGAGCATAGACCTGCCAGTTAATATTGTAAATAAGCTTCAGTGGTAGTCGGGTGTTTATTTGTAACTGTGTGCTTGCGTGTAGCAGGACTGTACGTAAGTTTTTTTTTTTTTTTATTTTCCGTTCTGCATGCCTTTTCGCGGGTAACGCCCCCTAAAAACGTATTTTGTGTGTGTGAGGTGACTGTTCTTTAAACAGTGAGTACCGCTACAGGTGGGTGACTAGGCTGTCACCATAGTGGTTACAGTATGTACATAATGCGTGTGTTACGTTGTAATATGTTATATGGATTTTCCGCAAAACCCACGGTCCGGTGATTTCTTTTTCGCTTCCCCTCTCGGCGTTCCCTGATGGTAGTTTGAGTTTTCCGGGGACAAAACTCTTAGGTGGGGGGCTGTCATGATCAGCGACCGCCGATCAGGGTGCACTGTCAGGGGGCTGGTACTCTGCCGCTGACCATATGGGCACATGAATAAGCGCTTGTTGGGGGGGGGGGGGGGGGGGGGGGGCTGGGCCGCCTATTCCTTGGAGAACAAACGGGGCTTGTCTGGACATAGGTCGGGGGCCAGCCTTTGAGTTGGGGATCACAGAGGAGGTCGACCCTCCGAAGAGCTGGCGTGTTTGTTGGCCGTTTGGAGAGATCGTGTCAGCCCGACTGTCAAAGGGGCAGGCAATCCTAGACGCTCTTTGACCTCCCTGGTCCGTGGGTTAGAGTTATCTCCCCTGTCCCGTGTTTCCGCCTTTCTCACCCCATGGGTCTTGGTGCCGTGGTCAACACGCAGTGGGGATCCCGGGTTGGGGGGGTTGGAGTAGGGGTCTGGAACAGTCATTGACTGTCCCTAATTAAGACTAGGGTAGAACTCTCCCCGTTTATCCTCCCCAGTTAACTCCATGTGGTCGGATGCCAGTGCCTTCCTTAAAATCTGACGGGGTGATTAGCCTGGTGGCTTCACTTAGAGCTACATACGAAATATGTGCCTGTGTATGAGTAGGGGGGGGGGGGGGGGGGGGGGGGCTGGGACAGGTGTTGGTTGGTTGAGACAGGGTATTGGACAGAGATGTGCTGGCCAATGGAGCTACTATGTATGAAGCTGAGGGGGGGGGGGGGGGGGGGGGGGGGGGTCCCCGAGTGTGTGTGATATATGACATGTTATAAGTTAGCGAGAGAGAGACAACGGCGCTCTCGTTCACCGCTCTCAAGCAACGTACAACACCAAGGAGAGGCCTGAGACTCAGGAGAAGTGTGAACTCTGTGGACTCACGAGGAGACCGAGAGCGAGACCCATAGGGCAGAATCGCAGCAGCTCTCTGAGACAGGGAACAGAGGTGTCTGTGACTGTGACGAGATCCGACGGGGGGGGAAAGGCCAACCCCCAAATCTCGTGAAGGTTTGGGTCTGCCCTACTTGCAGTGTTTGTCTGGGACATGCAACCAGTAGGGATTTTGGAGACTGTCACCAAGCGTTCCTAGATTCCCGTCGTCCGTGTGACTTCCGTGAATCTCCGGTGAGGGAACTTTGGGTGTCAGGTGTGAGAGAGGAGTCGGCGGCAGTGCCCTAAGATTCCTGTGCGTGACACACTCCCAGTCAGGCGTGACCCACGGTGAAGTGTCGGTGTGTCGGGCAGTACATAGGAGACCCCCACAGGACGGTCCAGTGGGCGGAGTGACCAGAGACTTGGGCAAAGTCTAATAGGCCCAGTGTACTGCCGAGGCTCCAGCAAGGGAGCAGAAGAGGGGGACATCCCTGGCGGACGTCCGGCGCCGACGACAACCTGAGAGGCTGAGTGGGGGGCGAAGTGCGGGCCCGACGGGAAACCGGCACCCGGCTGAGACTCCAGGGACCAACAAGTGGGCAGGGGTAGGCCAGCAGAAACTTGGAGGTCAACCCCTCGCCTTCATCCTCAGGTGTGAGGGTGTAAAGTCCGTGCCAGCAAGGACAACGCGACGACAGTAAACGGCAAGAAAGTGGGACGGCGCCCCCACAGACATTGAGAACTGTGTGAGCTTAGCCGAGTTCGAGTGTGGGCGTGTGTGTGTGTGTGTGTGTGTGTGTGTGTGTGTGGGTGTGAGACCACCCCCCTCCCCCCTCCGAAACCTAAGGTGAGGCAAATATTCTCTATGTCTTGCTATGATATTTGTTGATTTGTGTGCGGGTGTGGGGGCGCTCATCCATTTCTTTTCGTATTTTGATTTTTTGGGGGATAAGTGGTAGGACTTACTATATACTTTCGGAGCTGGTGGGAAGAACCAAGGTGGGGGCTCGGAGCTAATTATCAAATTGATTGAAGAATAAGTTTTCTTTTGATTGATTAGATGTTGTTAATTGATCCCATAAAGTGTTTCATTGAATTGTAGAAATTGTTCCTTGGTTTTCCCGCATGTTTATGGGTGGAGGGCGTGCGTTACGAGGAGCGCGAGTGATGCTTATAGAATATTAATATAATCTACCAGCTAAAGCATCCACACGTCTACCCCGCCCATAACACATGATCAGGATATCGAAGACTCGGACTTTCGCCGAATGGACTTTAGCAAGCTGGATTTTTGCCGAGTGGATTTTTGCCAAACAGGAGTAGTCGCCAATGTTTGAATTTTTGGACCAAAAAACAAACAAACAAACAAACAAACAAAAAAGGAAAGAAAGGGTATGAAACTTAACCATGATGTAAACATCCCCTGCCCATGATGTAAACATCCCCTGCCCTTAATGTAAACATCCCCTGTCCATGATGTAAACATCCCCTGTCCATGATGTAAACATCTCCTGTCCATATGTAAGCATCCCCTGAACGCCTTTACTGCAACCGTTCCCGTAACATTCACGAATAGAATTTAACTGAAAAATCACAGGTTTTTCAAAATCGCAGATTGACGCATAAGAATGACCTTATCTTTGTTCAGTCCATGGATAGTGTCAAAGCTGATTATAACTCTGCACTTAAGTAATGCGCACATCAAAATCTCGTGCAACATGAGAGAGAGAGAGAGAGAGAGAGAGAGAGAGCAAGTGAATGAGGAGGAGAAGGGAAGGGGCGGGAGAAGAGAGAGCCAAAAGAAAGCTGCTCCAAACCGCTTTTGGCTGATCTCCTTCTTCGCCTTCACTCTGTTCCATGGCCATGACGATGACTACACACCACTTCGGCCTATCTCCCCCTACCTTCTGTAGCTGTCTTCAGAGGACCACAGGGGTCGTTTCTCAAAGCTGCGGCATATTTCTGTCATGCCCTGGTGAAGGTTGAGATTTTTTGCTCATGTGGCCATTTTTAACCCCACCATTAAGGCAGCCACACGCCTTCTTCGGGGCTTCCTTCGCTTCTGACTGAAGGCACTGAGCTCTGAAGAGATAAGAAACATGGAAGGTTTTCCCCTTTCTGTGTTGTGTGGATGAGGATGGATTGAGCAGGAAGAAGTCGCCTTGTTCAACAAACAACATCATGATACCCTTTTCCTTTGTGAGATTGACGATGACCAAGTAGACTGTTTACATCATGTTATGAAAACCATCACTTCCCTTCTTCTTTAAACCAAAGAATTACACTCCCTTTACAGTTTTCTGAATCTAAAATTCACGTAATGAATCCAATGAACTCGAGAACTCTCACGAAAGGGGGTGTTTACAGAGGAAAACGCATGCTGCACATCTTGCTTCAGTTTCAGAACTGTACATTATTGTGACAGAAATGTTCGCTGTGACTCTTTTAACTGTAACAGATCCATATTATCCCAATGTATTCCACTTCTTTCCTTGAAGCTGCACATCATAGCCATAGCAGGTTTCAAGTGTGTGTGTGTGTGTGTGTGTGTGTGTGTGTGTGTGTGTGTGTGTGTGTGTGGGATTGGGGGCGTGCAGAACGGCTGTATGATAAAGAAAAGTAATAATGTCAATGCATTTTTCCCCTTGAAGCTGTACATCATAGCCATAGCAGGTTTCGAGGGAGGGGTGGGGTGTGGTGGTGGTTGGGCGTGCGTGCAGTAGGGTGTTTTGATGAAGAAAAGTAACATTGTCAGCACATTTTTTCAAAAATTCACTTCAAAGTACCTGTTCACAACAAGCAGGTCAAAATGTTCTGTGGCGATAGACGAAGCCCCTCAGACTGTCCCAGGTACAGAAGTCCACAGAAAAATGTCACTGTAGTTGAGAAACACGTGGTGTTGTGAAGGATTTCCGACACTGCAGTAGAGAAACACGTGGTATGGTGAAGGATTTCCGACACTGTAGTAGAGAAACACGTGTATGGTGAAGGATTTCCAACACTGCAGTGGAGAAACACGTGGTGTTGTGAAGGATTTCCGACACTGCAGTAGAGAAACACGTGGTATGGTGAAGGATTTCCGACACTGTAGTAGAGAAACACGTGGTATGGTGAAGGATTTCCGACACTGTAGTAGAGAAACACGTGGTATGGTGAAGGATTTCTGACACTGCAGTAGAGAAACACGTGGTATGGTGAAGGATTTCCAACACTGCAGTGGAGAAACACGTGGTATGGTGAAGGATTTCCGACACTGTAGTAGAGAAACACACGTGGTATGGTGAAGGATTTCCAACACTGCAGTGGAGAAAACACGTGGTATGGTGAGGGATTTCCGACACTGCAGTGGAAAAACACGTGGTGTTCTGAAGGATTTCTGCATAAGATCTGTAAAGATGGATTGTCTTTCTACAGAACACTGAAATATTGGACTGATGTGCTCAGTTGATCGTCATAACTGACAGCTCAACGACTGCTACTGACAAAGAGTTCAAACTTTGATATTGTTGACATGAATAAAGATTTGAATGCCTCAGACATCAGTTTTCTCGGTGTTAAGTTTTCCGTTCAATAATATCAAGAACCTTAACAGTTTGGGCTTAAGCCGGGCATGATGTCAAATCTAACATCCTTGCATGCCATCTGTCAGAGAATTCTTTGTGCAATGATCAGCGTTTTGTTTCATTTTAAAACGTGTTATGTTAAATGTGTGAAGATCTGTAAATGTAATTCAAAGTATAGGTAAATACCATTAATGATCATGTCAGTGGGCGCATTCGCTGTCAGACAATGAATTAACCGCTCCTCAGTGCATCTAAAGCGCTGTAAGCTTGAATAGCATGGACATGAACCTCACCATCGCTGCCTGCCTAATTCCATTCAATAGGGTGCCAGGTCGGCGAGGGTGGGAGTGGGGGGTTTCGGTGCACTTTTGGCATTTTTTCGCCCTTTCCTCACTGGGGAAGGACCTCTCTGTGCCCCCCCCCCCCCCCCCCCCCCCCCCCTGTAACTGATGGCGGCCCGTAGTTCTGGGGGGACGTCCAAGAGACTAAGGCAGATAAACTAAAGCTGTGATCAGCGACCGTGTGTAGTGGTAACTGTCACAGGGTTGAAGACTAAGGCAGATAAACTATGAGCTGTGATCAGCGACCGTGTGTAGTGGTAACTGTCACAGGGTTGAAGACTAAGGCAGATAAACTATGAAGCTGTGATCAGCGACCGTGTGTAGTGGGTAACTGTCACAGGGTTGAAGACTAAGGCAGATAAACTATGAAGTTGTGATCAGCGACCGTGGTATAGTGGTAACTGTCACAGGGTTGAAGACTAAGGCAGATAAACTAAAGCTGTGATCAGCGACCGTGTGTAGTGGTAACTGTCACAGGGTTGAAGACTAAGGCAGATAAACTAAAGCTGTGATCAACGACCGTGTGTAGTGGTAACTGTCACAGGGTTGAAGACTAAGGCAGATAAACTATGAAGCTGTGATCAGCGACCGTGGTATAGTGGTAACTGTCACAGGGTTGAAGACTAAGGCAGATAAACTAAAGCTGTGATCAGCGACCGTGTGTAGTGGTAACTGTCACAGGGTTGAAGACTAAGGCAGATAAACTAAAGCTGTGATCAGCGACCGTGTGTAGTGGTAACTGTCACAGGGTTGAAGACTAAGGCAGATAAACTATGAAGTTGTGATCAGCGACCGTGTGTAGTGGTAACTGTCACAGGGTTGAAGACTTTGGGGTCAATCATATCAGACTTTTATTTGTGGGAGTGATCGGCCCTGGCGCCTCTCTTAGAGTGGGGAATATCAAAGGGTCGGTTGCTTGTATTGGAACCACACAGTAAGACAGTAAATAATGGTTGGTATAAAAGAAGCCTTGTTGTCTGAATGTGATGTCAATATCTTCAAGGGAGCGCACTGCCCGATAACGTCATGGGACTATGAAGATGCGTACAGTTTGTCAGTACTGGGAGAGTTGATTCTGTTCTAGCCTTGTCATATTTACTGCGTCTTTTCCTAGTACTGACAAAACCTAAGACTGTGCAACATTGCAATTGTAAGCGAAGGACATGTTGACACTGACCAGAGAAAAGAAAAACACTGATGTTGATTTATGATTTTTTTTTTATCCCACCGAAAAGAGAATGTCGCTTGATGATCAGTATGATGATCGTTGACCCTGCTAAACTCTATCATAATCATTTGTTTAGGATTCATAACTTTTAGATTTAAGCAACAAGGTACTGTAGTCAAAGATGATGAATGACGTGAACCCATGTTTACGTGTGGAATTTTGAACTTAAAAGAAGCACTGAATAGTAAGTGAGTGGTTACCATCGCATTCCACTCTAAAACTTTTCCTGCACATTTGCATTTTTACAAAACAAAACAACAACAACAACAACAAAAAATCAGATTTGTGTATCCAGCAGGATTAAAGAATTTCACTGGTATACTACATACATGGGCATAGCCAGTAAATCATGGACTAGGCCTTTTTCTGTTTTATCTGGGGGGTGGAGGTGGAGAACAAACCAATCTAGTACAAGATCATTAAACAATGATAAACTCTCTTTATACATCTCTCAGTGTGTGTGTGTGTGTGTGTGTGTGTGTGTGTGTGTGTGTGTGTGTGTGTGTGTGTGTGTGCATCTGGTGCGGTACTACGTGAACGTCACAAAATAATCCTTACCAAAATGAACCAAATGTTATTCTGTTTGACGCGTCTTTTCCAGGAGGATAGCCTCACACAGTGCTAGAAATGCATCATTTCGGGCCAGGATTTCATCAGGAATTAAGCAGTCACATTCAAGTAACAAACCCCGGCTCGGTAACTCAACCAATCACATCATGAATTACATAGATAAGGAACAGATATAATTGTATGGTGGGTATTTTCACTGAGAAGGGCATCAAATACTTTGGTTTTGGCCTGAAGTCTTCGAAGTTTAAGAATTTGCCATTTGAACGTCACTGGATGTATACCCCCTTTTCACAGTCCCGGAATGCATCAATCAGCATTGCAGCGAGCAGAATGGAAAAGAGGTTGGGAGCAAAGACGCATCTCTGCTTCACTCCGTTTTTCACTGGGAATGGGTCGGAGGTATCTTCAGTTTCTTGCACTCTAACCTGAATGCCATCATGGAATAAAAGTATCAGTAAGATGAGCTTTTCCGGGCAACCAAACCTGTGTGGGTCTTCCACAAGCCAGTCCGATTAACGGTATCAAAGGCCTTGGTGATATCAACAAATATCATGTGGAGTTCCTGATCCTGCTCACGACACTTCTGTAGCTGGCGAACAGCAAATACCACGTCAGTGTGCCCCTGCTTGCGCGAAACCCGCACCGTGATTCAGGGACGATGGAGTCTGCTATGTGTGTGATGAGTCTGTTCAAGATGACCCTGGAAAGGATCTTTCCTGCGATACACGAGAGAGAAATCCCAGGATGATTATCACAGGACGCTTTATCACCCTTCCTTTGTAGATGTGTACAATAGAGGAGTCTTTGAAGTCTTGGGGCACTTCTCCTTTTTCCCATATGGACTGGAAGAGGCTGATCACCTTTTCCAGGAGTACCTCACCTCTATTCTTGTAGATGCCTGGTGTATTTCTATCTGCTCCTGGTGCTTTACCGGACCTGGTCTGCCGTATGGAGGACAGCCGAATTCCAAAGATGCTGCTCTATGGACAACTGAAGGAAGGACAACGTGACCAAGGAAGGCTTTCAAGAGATACAAAGACACCTTGACGGCCAACCTCAGAAGCTGCAACATTGACTCTGCTTCTTGGAAAGATGTCGCCCTTGACAGAACACAGTAGAAGTAACAGTGCACCCAGGGCACAAAGACATTTGAGCGCAACAGAGCAGCTGCCATCCAGGAAAGGAGGAATCGGAGAAACGGGGCCCATCCTTGCATGACTCCATTCCATGCAGTGTCTGTGGAAGACTTTGTGTCTCAGGAATTGGTCTTCATTCCCACATGAGGACCCATATCAGCAAATGACCTGCCTGCCTACTCATCCGTCGGAAATGACGGGAGAATTCATCATCATCATCATTTTCACTGGTATGTCTGAAAGGCGATTTTCAGTATTAGATATCCCATAGGACGAGGTCTAGGGGCCCTAAGCATGCTATAGATACAGTCATGAGTCGTGTTTGCCATTCTGGAGGGGAAAAACGTTAATCACAAGTGCAATCTAATCACATTATTATTACCATTTTCAAGCAGCAGCACATTATATGGTTGTCATACAGACGCTTAGGAACTTGGCGATTGTTGCCGTTCGCTATTCTCAGCTATACATTACCAGGTACAGGTGTTGCAGGTTACCAAGTTACTCTGTCCTTCAGTTTCAGCTACATTCAGATGATCCAGAACTAAGTAATAGGCTGGAAAGAAGAAGGAGAAAGAAAAACCACAAGAGAGAAAGAAGAACACAATTTCAGGAAGAGATAAAAGAGCAATGGTATCAAAAGGCTGAAAAACGACAGGTGCCTCGTGATATCACTATATCAGAGCAACAAACTGTCACGTTCTTTCCAACTTTGTTGACCACATTAGTGACGCTGTGATAAACAGCAGAGAACAGTTAGTTGTCAGTCAGACCTAGATAAACCCTACTGTTTTTCTACCAACATCGAAACTCCCACCAAAGTAAGTCCAAACGAACAGGTGTGATGCTGTATCTGCGGTGACACAAATTTAAGGGCTTTACAGTGAGTTGGAAAACTTTGTATGTATGTCACTTCCATTTTTAATGTGGTTGCCGTTTTGTTCAGAGTGATTTTGCCCTGTGCCTGAAGTGTGGACACCCTCTTCCACCCACACCCTGAAAGTTACCTACTCAGAGGGATGGAAAATCAAAAGAGGGCTCTGATATCTGATGCGCCAGAAGATTGTTATTGTTGGCATTCCGAGTGTCCGTTTGCTTGTCTCTCTCTCTCTCTCTCTCTCTCTCTCTCTCTCTCTCTCTCTCTCTCTCTGTGTGTGAGTGTGTGTGTGTGTGTGTGTGTGTGTGTGTGTGTGTGTGTGTGTGTGTGTGTGTTTGTGAAGGGGAGGGGGCCGTTTTCACCTTCCCTATCCCATTGAGTGGCATCACTCCCATTCCATTCATTCCGGTTAGCCCTTACACAGCCATACCAGAGTTTGTCCTGTATCCTGTCACAGCATCATCTCTGGCCCACCTCAGAGGCAGTGCACCCACGTCGCTCATTCCGACACCCCGTCCACAGCCACAGCCCGGTCGGCCCCGCCGCAGCCCCCGGCACCGGCAATCCACAAGGAGCAGTCAATGTCAAGTCGTCAAGAGGCAACCCACGGAGGAGACACTGCACTGCTGCCGAGTCACTTCAGTGGTGTTCAGTGGCGCCTGTTCTGATCTAACATACGCAGGACACCACCTACTAAGCCCCCTACTGACGACAATAATTGCTTAGTCGCGGAGCCGGCGTGAGTGAGCTCTCCCTCCGGAGGGCGCCACCACGTCCGTCCAACGACACGACTCCCGATACCGGTGACCCCGACGGAACCAAACCAAGGCCACAGACGCGGAGAGAGGACATCGAAATTGAGGTCACCATGACAGCAGGGCATGAAGGGCCACAGAATTTGAGACTTTTTTTTTTTTTTTTTGCTGATCGATGAGAATGAGGATGATTAAGATGATGCTACGGATTTCCATTTCGGTCTGAGACTACATGACAGGGCTGTACTCTACGCTCCTTTCATAATATATCCCGGCGTCAACCAGGCCCGAGAGAACAGGCACCTGCAGTGTTGGTCAGGAAATTTGAGCAACACTCTCAGAAACGCATCCATTAAGTGGATGAAACTCGACTGTGTGGTCCCAGTCTTCCCAACTGAGCCCGCAGCAAACTCAACTCTGGATAGGAGCCGGTCGGGGCAGAAAAACCCACATGACTTCTGATGGGATTCGAACCCACGACCTCCCAGCCGGCAGTCCGCGGCGCTAACCACTTCGCCACGGCGGCTGGTAATTATGCAATATTTTAGTGTCATCAACCTAACCTTGTATTCCCCTGCTCCAGCACTTTTCCTTCCTCCCCCAAATTGCCATCAGTTCCATCCCTTCTTCTGCCTTCTCCTTCCTTGCTTTGTTTATTGCTTCGTTTGTTTTGGCCCATAGTCTGTCCATCTATGATCGTATTTTACACTTATTAAATCTGAGTATCACTGAGCAGTCATGGGATCAGTGGCCGGCCATCTCTGACTTAAGCGAAAACCAAACACAAACACAAAACGTACATACAAAAGACAAACCTTGCATCTGCATGCGCACATGTGTATGTGTGTGTTTGCATGTGTGCATGTGCGTTTGTGCTTTTGTGACTCGGAGAACAAAATGGAGGGAGGGACAGGAAAGGCTGGTGGATGGGTGGGAGTGGGGGGGGGGGGGGGGGCGTAAGAGAATGGGGAGGGATATACTAGATGGCCAACTGAACAAGGCTGAAGATGGCTGGCTAGGTTTCAAAAAGAACATCTTGAAAGATTGTGATTTAATTTAAAAAAAAAAAGAAAGAAAAAAACAAAACGTGTGTGTGTGTGTGTGTGTGTGTGTGTGTGTGTGTGAGAGAGAGAGAGAGAGAGAGAGAGAGAGAGAGAGAGACATGTAGTGGGAGGGAAGTGAAAAGGAATGGGCAGAAAGGGAAAGGATTATGCAGAAAGGCCAACTGGACTAGACTCAAAGTAACTGGCCAAATTCCAAACAGATCTTGAAACATTATAACTGATATTCGGTGGCACATTTTGACATCCCGAGTTTCACACTAAACTTCTATTAACTCATCTTTTTTTTTAACTTGCCAAGCACACCTCTTGGGCAACATTTCAAACATGGATGATGACGTCAACCATATCTCCGAGACCTGACTTATGCCTTTAAATTCCTTGAGGGGCATGAGGCTGTGACAAGGACTCATCAGCGGACTCAGTCCTGGATCACCATCGTTCCAGCTGGCGTACTTTCAGCCTCTATGCACCAACGTCATGCCCGTTTTGGTCATCCCACCTTTCCCTTCCTCTGTGGGTTCCAATGAGTGTCTGTTTTGCGGTGCTGGTATAAGGCATTTGCACTAAGCTAGTGATCTAGCCCCCTGTCATTTTCTTTACCTCCATGTCATCAGGATTTTGTTTGGCTCTCTCCTACAGGTTGTTGGTAGAAATGACTTCTGGCTGTCTGATGTTGAGGATGAACATGAGGTATTTGTTGATGAAAAGCGTGAAAGTAGTGGGTGTGGGATGTCCTCATGAGTGTTGCTTAGATTTCTACACCGATGCTTCAGGTATCTGTGTTTAGATCTCATGAGCTTGATTGATGCTGAGAGTACATACTGATAAAAGAGACATGGAATACAGCCCTGACAAGTAGTGACAGACCAAAGGGGAACTCTGCTGCTCTGGTTCCATAATCTTCATTGATCAACATTCGATTGAAAAAGTCATATTGTTGTGGCATTGCTCTCAAGATGACCTCAGTTTTACTACCTCTCCACATCCGCCCCTGAGGTGACTTCACATCAACAGACAAGTTGGCAAAGTCATAGGGACTGTCAGTAGAAGGATGTGGCGGCCTCCAACAACCCCCCACCTGAGGGGGCATTTGCATATAGTGGCTGTGCAACAGAAAAACTATCAACAGTAGGAGCTCATGTCCTGTGTAGGTTTGATCACAACTGGCACCGCAAACCACCACCAAGTGATCAGGCAGTAATGTGATGGCTCCTATGGTGGGCTGCTTCATGAGGTCTTGATTTTAACTGCTCCCTGAAGATCAGTGCTGAGGTAGTTACAGGATGAACCTGGATGTGGACGTCTGTGGGGAGTCAGAGAGAACCCATGTAGGAGAGGAGTAATGCTGTGACATGGTCTGGAACATGAGACGACCAAAGGAAGTTACTGTCCGCATTTGGCCTTTGCGTTGTTCACACAGAATTGAACAGGACATGAATTCAGCACAAATGAATTTTATTCCTTGATGGCAATAAAAGGATCTGAGCAGTAATACATTAAAACAAAAAAAAAAAAACATGTCTAATGACTAATCATTACAATCATCATTAGTCGGTCATAAAAACCAGTATGTCAAGCCAGTTAAACATCTCTCTGTAATGCATAATCATTGCAATCACCAGTAGTCAGTCATGAAAATCTGTATGTCAAGTCACTTAAACATCTCTCTGTAATGAATAACCATTGCAGTCATCAGTAGTCAGTCATAAAAACCAATTTGTCAAGTCACTTAAACATCTCTCTGTAACCCTTCACCACAAGTTCTGCTGCGAGTTCCACATATCAGATTATTTCACAGTGTACTGACCAAGTATTCTTCTGTCAAAGAAAATGTGTCCTTCAGATATGTGGGCCATGCTCCCCAAGGGGAACAACTCCCACACAGTGCAGTGGGCATAACAATTCTTTACAGGTCTGCAGGTGTAAACAGTAACTATATTCTAATGTCAGCGTGTGAAACCATCTTCCACATCTGCATGTGAAACTATTTTCCAATATCTGCATGTGTAACTATCCAAGAACATCAGCATGTGTTACCATCTTCCAACATCTGCCTATGTAACCATCTTCCAAAACTGGCATATGTAACTATCTTTTAAATCTGCATGTGTAACTGCCATCCAACATCTGCCTGTGTAACCATCTTCCAAAATCTGCATATGCAACCATCTTCCAACACCTGCATATGTAACCACCTTCCAACATGTGCATGTGTAACCATCTTCCAATATCTGCCTGTGTAACCATCTTCCAAAATCTGCCTATGTAACCATCTTCCAAAACTGGCATGTGTAACTATCTTTTAAAATCTACATGTGTAGTTATCATCCAACATGTGCATGGGTAACCATCTTCCAACATGTGCATGGGTAACCAACTTCCAACATCTGCATATATGTAACCACCTTCCAACATCTGCATGTGTAACCATCTTCCGAAATCTGCATGTGTCAGTATCCACTAAAGGGGATTCATGTCTGTGTACCTTTACCAAAGACAAAAAGTCTGTTGTAGCTGTTGGTTTTTTAAACCTGTGTGATGCTGCACACTGGACCCTGGCTGTTCATTTCATCTTACAAACAACATAGATAGTTTGCCTGTTTCCACCTATGTGTGGTATGTGACCTGGTCACACTTACTGTCTTACCTGAAAGAACACATGATCAGCATACTCAAAGTGAGTTCTATCCCCGAGTCAAAGTGCTGGCCTACACTTGTCAACATCCTCACCCCACATGGGACTGGCAACAACAACCAGACCATGACAGTGATGAAGGAGGGGACCATGGGGGTGGAGACCAAAGAGCAGAGCTGTGTAGAGTTTCCCTCAAAGTGAAAAGGGCTTATGAACTCAAAGCCAGCTGAAACAACCAAATTCAGAGAAAGGTTGCCCCTTCCTTGACTGATCTGCCTGTGTGTACATTGTATCTGCGATAAGTCAATGCCTAGATATATACTTTCTCTGTGTGTTTCAACACACATTATATATCTACCAGGGTACTATGCAGTGCTTCTTTATGTCCTTTATACAGTCCTTCAACTATGCATGTCAATGTGACTTTGAATGAGTACGACTGAACTTTTGATGCAGGTGCTGTTAAAAAAAAAATATATATATATATATTCATCTCCCAATCTTTTTTGTCCATTTTGAGAAATATTCCATCTTTATTAGATAACATGCCACTGCATACAAACACACAACACACTTTACCATCATCATAAATAACAACTGGCTCCACCCACTGCAAACAAACACACAACACACTTTACCCATCATCATAAATATCAACTGGCTCCACCCACTGCATACAAACACAAAACACACTTTACCATCATCATAAATAACAACTGGCTCCACCACTGCATACACACACAACACACTTTACCATCATCTTCAATAACAACTAGCTCCACCCACTGCATACAAACACACACAACACACTTTACCATCATCATAAATAACAACCGGCTCCACCCACTGCATACAAACACACACAACACTTTACCATCATCATAAATAACAACTGGCTCCACCCACTGCATACACACAACACACTTTACCATCATCTTGAATAACAACTAGCTCCACCCACTGCATACACACAACACACTTTACCATCATCATAAATATCAACTGGCTCCACCCACTGCATACACACAACACACTTTACCATCATCTTGAATAACAACTAGCTCCACCCACTGCATACAAACACACAACACACTTTACCATCATCATGAATAACAACTAGCTCCACCCACTGCATACAAACACACAACACACTTTACCATCATCTTGAATAACAACTCACTCAACCCTACCCATATCCCACTCCCCTCCACATACATATTTTTTTCAATTCAGTTTATTTATGGCCCAGCTGCCTACATGGGGCCCTATCAGGGATTACACATCCTCTGCCCCACACAGCCAAAAAATCCTAAATTATTGCAAGTGTGACTACTGTATAATGTATTAGCTCCACAACTCAAACACATACACATTGTCTCCCCTACACTGTTTATCTTTCTGTTCCCCCTCCTTTGATAATTCAGCTCTTGTCCTCTATCAAACCCTTCCATCTCCTCATGACTCCGCCTGCACATCACCTCATAATAACCGTGTTTTTCTGCACACCCATTTTATCTCGCCCCACATTCCTGTATGCTTCAGCTCATTTCCACCCAACCTTTTGCCTTCAGCTATGTCTTTCTTCTCACTCCTCCCTTTTAACACTTCAGTTCATCCGTTCTGTGTCTCCCCCCCATCCCTGCATCTTCCTCTTCCCCCTCCTCTGACGAAGAGTCACCAAATGTATCCTCCACACAGGTCAAGTTCCGCGCTCTGGAGGCCACCATGGAGGCGATGCTGAAGGCAAAGGGGGACGGAGCAGAGGGCAGAGACAGGTGCTCTGTGATACCTTCTGGGGAGCTTCTCACTTTGTCATCACTGTCATCTGCCTCACAGTGTCCAGCGCTGTCTGAAGGGCTCCACCCAACTGCCAGAGTTGTCTGGAGTCTGTGGAAAGTGGAGACTGGTTTCTGTCCTTCATCTAGCAAATCATCACCACCTTTAGCCTTGCTTCCTGTATTACAGCTCATTCTTTGACCATCCTCAGTCCTGTCATCGCATGCACCATTGACAGTTTGTTCTGCTGAACCACATTCTGAGGGAAGAGGGCATGAGAGGTCTAAAAAGAGTCCTGTGTTGCTTGCCACCCAGTCTGGACAGTCGTGGGTTTCCAGCATGCTTTGACTTTGCCCTCACTGACTGGTGAGTTTGGATATAGTGTTGATGAGTCATTGTGTACAACCTGATGACTGACTAAAACAAAACCAGAATCTTGTGAGGAGGATGCACTGACCACCTCATCAAACTGACAATGTTGTCCATCCTGAAATTGGTCAGAGCTTTGACCATGGTCCCCTCCTTTTGTGTGGTTGTCTTTGCTTGCAATTTTTTCATTACTCACAACAGTCCTGTCTTTGCTTGCAGTGTTTTCATTACCCACAACAGTACTGTCTTGTTTATCATTTTTTTTCTGGATGACCTGAACCTGCTCTCCTGCATCAGGATTCATCAATTTCATATGCACCTCTTGATCAAACTGTTTCCGGAATTCTACTCGCTGTGCAACGTCATCAGCCAGATCATCCACAGTCTCATGTTGCACAGCACCACCTCTGATATCCAGGCCCTCCTCAGGAGTTGAATGACGGACCAGTATTCCCTCCTTTAGGTCATGATGGTCGACATCATCATCTTCACAATCTCTCACAGACATTTCCAGAGAGTGTGCAGTACCAGCAGCATGCTTCATCCTGTCCATGGCGATGCGTTCCCTCTCCTGCCGCTGCGCAGCACGCACGTCAATGAGGACTGCAGCTCCTTCAGACACTGTTTCAGGTTGCTCTTCTGCTTCTTCTGCCAGACCTGTCCACAACAAATCACACTGAACAACAACAGCACCCAGTGTCAGAATTCTCCATCACCATCCAACACTTACAGACACACCATTGCATTGAACTCATTGCGAGTTGTGAGTTTGTGACCAGCTACCATGGTGAACTGATTGTGTCACAGACTCTCATCTGGGGGAGGTCTATTGTTCAATTCCAATTGCAGCAATTCATTTGTGGGTTTCTTCTGCCCTGACAGGCTCCTACCACACAGCTGACTTTGCTGTAGGCTTTAGTGGGAAGACTGGGACCATACAGTCTAGTTTCATCCACTTAAAGGATGCGTCTCTGAGGGTGTTGACCAAATTTCAAAACCAAAACACCCGGCATCTGCGTCTCTTGGGCCTGGTTGATGCTGGGATGTATTATGAAACTTCACTGAAAGTAAGCATAGATTAATGCCCTGTCGTGTGGTCTAAACCCAGATTGGAAATCCTCAGCATCATCTTTGTCAGCACAGTGTCTCCTCCAGTAGGTTGTCTCTTGATAGCTTGACACTGAGCACTCCCCATGGATTGCCGGTGCCCGGGCTGCGGCAGGCCGGGCCAGGCTGTGGCAGTGAATGGGTGTTGGGATGAGCAGCATGGATGCACTGCCACTGAGGTGGCACAGATGATGGGACAGCAAAAAAAAAAAAAAAAAAAAAAAAAAAAATCGTCATCATCCTCATTCTGATTGATCTGCATAAAAATAGTCTGAAATTCTGTGGCCCTTCATGCACTGCTCTCATGGTGACTTCAGTTTTGACTGCCTCTCCAAGTCTGTGGCCTTGACTTTGATTCTGACGAGTTCACCAGTATTGGCAAATTCATGGGAGACTGTGCCCACAATTAGCTCCAAGAGGACAGCCTGCACCAGAGAAACAGCAAGCGGAGCCAGTGTTAATACCAAAAGGGAAATCCTGAAGGCTGTTAACAACTTCACACATCTCCACATCACATTCTCCAGATCTGTCAGCACTGATGACCAGATCAAACCGCGGACTACAAAGTG
>JADBJO010004304.1:10000-12500 GCA_016801955.1 Conus betulinus | reverse complement strand
CTGCACTGCACAAACTAATTCAAATGCACACACACACACACACACCCCCTCACACACACACACATTCAAGCACACTCACACACACACTGAAACACACACCAAAGCACACATACACACATATTTACACACCCAAACACATGCATTGTGCAAACACACACACACACACACACATACACACACACACACACTCACACTCACACACACACATTTACCTGAGTAAAATAATGCAAACGTGTGTGACATGAGTCAGTATCTAATACAATACATGAACAGACAGCTCAGAAGGCACACAAACCTTCCCCACCATCCCACCATTATCAGCACCAAGTCCTGACTACCTGGCCTGTCTTTCCTCTCCAGCTGCTTCACCCCCTCTTCTAGGCATCCACTGCAGGCACCAAGGTCAGATCTGATCGTCGCCAGCGTCAGGCTCCAGCTCTCTCTCACTGGGTCCTCTAACGCGTCTGGTGCAGGTCTCTCATCACCAGTCATACCTTGACTTCTCTCTTCTTCCAGTCTGCTTTCCATGGCTTCACTTACGTCCTGGATTCTTTAAAAGCAGGGCAAAGAATAACACCTGATGTCAGCTACATATGTAAACATTGACACATAAACAGAATAAGAGAGAGGTGTTCTTATATGTCTTTTACAAGCACACAAAAACGACAGTGCAAAAACACATAAAGACAAACACAGATGTCATGTAGGTATGCCCCATTGTACAAAGGTACACATTAGTTAATAGTCCAATGAACACGACTTACCAGGAATTGGGAGAATTTCCTCATATTAACATTATCTAATGCTAAACAAATTAAGTCAAAGAAATGTGTCAGCGTCAGAAATAAATGACATGTTCATGTGAAACAGCTCAAACTGGAAGATGCTCACGCCATGCTCTCACAAGGCCCATTTTCTTCACAGCAACATCTGCACTGTACATGCATCTCTCTGTGTGTTCATCTCTCTCTTTGCATGACATAATACTAGACTTCAAACACTGATGAAAAAGCCACACAGACACACAGACATGAACTATGGCACTCCCTGACTTCTTCAAGGCAGCCAGGAGGTGAAGCTCCAGACTGTGAACAGCCGTGAAGGTCGACCGCAAACTGACTGGATGAGGGTGTAGACTGCCATGCCACACTCTTCTGACTCTTCAAAGAGGTGTTCATTGATCCATGGCGGTGAGCAGTGAGGCTTGACTGAAGGTCTGTGCCCAGGCTCTCCAAGTCATGTGACACAAAATCCAGTAGAGATGGCAGGGTGATGCTGATATCCATGTCTGGAAAAACCAAGGCAAAAGATTGGGAGGTTACCACTCTGATGCAGCCAAAATGTAAACACACAACAGCCTCTATAAATCGCAACAATTATATAATTTTCTGATGCATGATATACAAAAATCAAAACGGTTACAATTTTCTCGCAAAAAAAAAAAAGTTTTTTCTTGCATTAAGTAAATGTAAGAGAAACTGCCACATTTTAAGGGTAAATCCTGCATCACCAATCTTCAATGTAGCGAGTTTGGGGGGTTTTCTTCTCTGAAAATATCTGTATCTGGGACCAGCACAATGGTAAATGACTGTGAATACAAGATTAATCCTTTTTCGGATGTTTTGATTTTTTTTCCTATTGATATTCGATCTGATAACTAGTTCTGACACACTATTTTCCCAATCCCAGAAATATTAGTCCACAAACAGTAGATTTTCAGTCAGATTTGTTTTTCATCACCTTTTTTTCCAGGGGAATCAGTGCGGGGACTGGCTTATTGGGAAGGAAGTGTGTGTGGTTAGATGAGGTAATGTTTCTGCATCCATGACATTATTTCATTTGATTTTCATCTTTAACTCTACTTCTGACCTTAAAAGTTATAATCTTATGATACATATATTTTGGAGCCATAATGAAATATCATGCATTGATTCATGACTAACTCTGGTGTTTTATTAATTTACTGACATTGCAGAAATATGTTTATTATTTGTTTCAAACATGTTCAATGTTCTGTTCATTTTTGCTGAAGTGATAACTGTTGTACCTAGCATGATTTAGATAATAAAGTTTACTTATTCCTACAAAATCACAAAACTAATACAAATCATTAACCATCAACAGCTAAAGATTTAAAGTCTGAGCATTCCTTCCAGTTTAGTTGTTACAAAAAAAAAAAAAAATTGAAATTAGTGAATGCAACTGTCTCAACAAAGCAATTAAAAATTGTGGCTACAACAAATGTAACAACTGTGAGTAAAAATAAAAATGTAACAACTTATCATTTTTTTTCTTCTTTTCTTTTTGCATCATGTAAGAAAACGTAACAACTACTACATTCTTTTTTTTACTTAGACAGTTGCATGGTCACATTTTCCATACAGAAGGTGCACTGTTACAGTCCATTTTTTTGTCAAGGCTTCAAGCTGTGTTGACCTAAACACATGTTCATACAATAAAGAAGAACATTTGAACAAAGAAAACACCTATTCTCTTTAAT
>JADBJO010004304.1:5000-7500 GCA_016801955.1 Conus betulinus | reverse complement strand
ACTATTTATCCACTCTGATGGCTGGTTCACAGACCCCCTCACCATTGTCCAGTCCACTGGAACCCTAATCAACCACTCTAATGGCTGGTTCACTGGGTCACAGATGCCCTCACCATTGTCCAGTCGACTGGAACCCTGGTCAACCACTCTAATGACTGGTTCACAGATCCACTCACCATTGTCCAGTCCACTGGAACCCTAGTCAACCACTCTAATGGCTGGTTCACAGATCCCCTCACCATTGTCCAGTCAACTGGAACCCTGATCAACCACTTTAATGGCTGGTTCACATATCCACTCACCATTGTCCAGTCCACTGGAACCCTAGTCAACCACTCTAATGGCTGGTTCACTGGGTCACAGATGCCCTCACCATTGTCCAGTCGACTGGAACCCTGGTCAACTGCTCTAATGACTGGTTCACAGATCCACTCACCATTGTCCAGTCCACTGGAACCCTAGTCAACCACTCTAATGGCTGGTTCACAGATGCCCTCACCATTGTCCAGTCGACTGGAACCCTGGTCAACCACTCTAATGGCTGGTTCACAGATGCCCTCACCATTGTCCAGTTGACTGGAACCCTAGTCAGCCACTCTAATGGCTGGTTCACAGATGCCCTCACCATTGTCCAGTTGACTGGAACCCTGGTCAACCACTCTAATGGCTGGTTCACAGACACCCTCACCATGTATTACGTCATTCACTCATTCTGTTCACTCAGTCCTGATTGTCAAGGATACAGATGCACCAGGTGGGCAAAAGTGCGGCGCCAGCAAAAGAAGGCAGAGCGGGCAGCCAGGAACAGCATCCTCCTCAGCAGGGGACACTGACGCCGCCGTGTGGATGCTGTCTGCAGCTCTCTGACAACCCGACTGGACCCTGGTCTCCCAACACTGTGGACATTGTGCAGCTGTGTGCAGGGAAGCGGGTGAAATTGGTGTGTTAAGGGGACAGGTTGGAGGGGAGGAAAGAGAATGTGGCGTGGACATATGCACACTGCAGTATGTTTCATTACAGTTGAGGTACAGGCAATCAAAAAATAAAAGGCCAAAGTTTTTGCTGAACGTGAAACTGACTCATCAGCCCCAATAGCTTTTTTCTTTGAGTTTACTGAAGGAAAATGCTAGAGAAAAGTCATCATAATGACAGTAAAAAGATGCAAATATATGTAAAAGAAAAGAAAAGAAAAAGAAGAAGAGAATTCAGCTGAACTGTTTTTTCTTTTAGAATTCCAGAAGAAAAAGAGACAACCTAAGGAGGCAGTGGAATCCTGAAAATAGCTGGGAGCAATCATTTTTAAGTGCTTATAGTCCTCTAACACAGTTAGAAGTCAGGTTCAGCACTAAAACAGTGTTTAACTCATACACCCCACAATTCACCACAACATGCTGGTACTTGTATAGGGTATGATGCCTTCACAGAGCTTTTAACACATAGCCATCTAAAAAACAGAAGTGCCAATCTTCACTGACAATAAGTGCAATCCAAATACAATATTACAATCCATCAATTTTGACTTGAATATTCTTGATATAAATGCATTTTCCTTCAATATGATTACAGACTTGGACACCTAAACCTTGCTGCTAAAGTATTTCTCTCAAACATGACAGAATTTTCTGGTAACGTCTGTCCAAATGACCGTTTCCTGACAAGTGAGATTTCAGCACACGACTGGCATTTATACCTAGTGCATGACAATCTTAAAGCTGAAGGAGACTAATATTACACTTTTTGATGGCAATTCAGCTCAACTTGCTTGAGAGAAAAAGGGCCGATCTCTCATGTCAACACTGAACACATAAACCAAAGAGCGAAGGAGAAATATGTGTGCAGCTTCAAATCAGTGGTGAAACATCACACAAAACTTCCCCCGGGTGTTTCGAACATTTTGAGAGTAATGCGTATTATGTGCATAAAAAAAGAAGGAAGCATATAAGCTACACCAAGAATGTATAGATATATTCATCTGTTATTGTGTTTCATTAAATCTCTACCCACACACACACCTAACACTTAGAATATTTGAAATATTTACCTTGGATGCAAAGGACAAACTGACATGTGAAAACATAAAAACTTCAGCGATGAACAATTCAGTGATAAAACCACCATGAACTGAAACATGAGGACTTTCTACTGCAAAAATTCCAAACAGGCATCAGCTTGAACACAACAACAGTTGAGACAACAAAAAAAAAAAGGCATATCCAAACAACAGAGCTCTTTTCTTGTTTTTTTTTTCTTCTAAATTTGATAGTTTTCATTCTGTGAGCGTTTGAATGCTCCAAATATTTAATCTATGTAGTTCCCAAACTCTATTCATATTTCATCTTTATGTAAACATGTGAAATGCATTGCTGTTTGGCAGCAAAACTGCTGAAAGTTCTTTTTTAATTATTATAATTACCCTTTACACTACTTATGTTGTTACATTGTGTGTGTTCTTTTTTTTTCCTCCACGTGAATTGTGTTATAGTCACTTTCTTAGCACTAT
>JADBJO010004304.1:0-2500 GCA_016801955.1 Conus betulinus | reverse complement strand
AAAACCTGCCTCCTTTGTACGCATTCTCTTTATTGATTTCTCATCAGCATTCAACACCATACAACCACACATCTGATGGCAAAGAAACTCATTAACATAAATGTGTGTAACAAGCTCATTCTTTGGATAATTGATTTTCTAACACAGAGGACACAGTCTGTTCGATATCAAAGTGTTGTTTCGTCTTCCAGAGTCATTTCACTGGCGCGCCCCAGGGTACTGTTTTATCACCAGTGCTTTTTACTCTGTACACAAATGATTGTTCAGGAAGTGATTCAACTTTGTACATTAAATATTTCAGATGACTCAGCACTTGTGGATCTTTCCAACTCTGATTCTGTTTACTTCAAGGAGGTTCAAAGATTTGTTGACTGGTGCGATCATAACTATCTGATCTGAATGTAACAAAAACGAAAGAAATGTTGATTGATTTTAGAAAGAATCCAAAAGCTGTACCACACCTTTTTTATCAAAGGTGCTGAAGTAGAACGTGTTGAATCATACAAAATATTTAGGAACTTTTATAGATAATAAGCTGAATTTTAAATCCCATGTTGAGTATGTCCACAAAAAATGTCAAACCAGATTATATTGTCTTCGCAAGCTGCGATCATTTCATGTGAATACTGACATTCTTCGGACATTTTATTCATGCTTCTTGGAATCTGTTTTAACTTTTTCATTTATGTGTTGGTATGGTGGGTTGACTGTGAAGAGTAGAAATGTGCTTGAGAAAGTGGTGAACGTGGGAGGAAAAATCGTTGGTGAGAGACAAAAAAGTCTGAGTGAGCTGTTCTTCAGTCAGGAGGAAGATATCGATCGGTTAAATGCAGAAGTGTCAGATTTAAACAAAGTTTTATTCCCCTGTCCATTGATTTTTATGAACCGAGGAGATGTTTAATTGAAATCCAAATTCCTTATATGAATGTATGTCATATGTGAGAAAAAATGGGTAATGTGACAAAATTATTGTTTATTTGCTGTGAATGTGTGCGACCACAAATTAATTTCTCAAATTGAGATAATAAAGTTTACTTGACTTGACTCGACTTGACTTGATAATAATAAAAAAAGAACACTGGCTCAGGAGGAAGAGAGAGTGGAAAGGGTCACGTGTTTATG
Organism: Conus betulinus; assembly: GCA_016801955.1. NCBI lineage: Eukaryota > Metazoa > Mollusca > Gastropoda > Neogastropoda > Conidae > Conus > Conus betulinus. The sequence continues at coordinate 1,378 of JADBJO010004304.1, read as the reverse complement.
CAATTCTGGGGAAAGAATCCATCAAATGTGACAGAGAAAATATTAAAAAGGAGGGAATATGTAATTGTGGGGAGGAGTTCATCAGATATCACAGAGACATTATAAGACAGAAAAGCTTTGGGAATAGATACAAAGAGAAGATGAACGGGAGAATGGGATAAAATAAAAGGGTAAAACCTGGCGAAGCTGTAATACAACAGGAAACATGAAAGGATCAGAAAGTCGGAGCGAAATGGATGCAACTGGAAAAGCTGGATTTAAGTCGGTGACAGACAACTTAAGGCATGAAAATGGGACAGGCAGCACATGAAAAAGAAAAACAGGTCAGAAGTAGGGAGAACCACATTCTGATTGGAAAGGAAATACATGGAGCTTGATGCTGATGATAATTTTCAACAGAATATGATTAATAAGGAAGCTCGGAGGCGGAAACTAATAAATGACGATTTGAAACTGTAGGCAAGACTCCGAAGCGACGTGACCATCAATCTTCATGCTTCCACTCGTTAGTGATACGGCCAAGAAGGGAAATAACAATAGCAAGGCAGAAAATTGGAATACAAACGAGTTGAGTTGGAAGGGAAAGATGTGGAATTCAGTTCAAAGCTAAACAAACAAAAAACGTTGGTGATAGAGGCGTGGGAATGGGGGAGGGAAAGATTAGGGTTGTCATTTCGTCGAAATCATTAACTGACTTGAAATGAGAGCTGCAACAGTTTGAATGGCTCAGGAAGAGGGGGGGGGGGGGTACAAATCTGCAGACAGCCGAATCAGAATGCAGTTCATTTTATACACTATAACTATAGACTGGTTAGTAAAAGGAAATGGGGTCGCAACTAAAACATCTACGTGGAATATTTGAGAAAGAAAGTCAGAGGAACTACTTGTTCCTTTGTTTTTCTTTGGGGGACGGGGTTACTATTGGAATAGGTTATAATCATTAATATGAAGGAACAGATACAACAGAATCAGAAGGCCGTTATGTTGAACTGAGACAAACGGAGACGAGAAGTGAATGAACGAAGGGAATGCAAATAAGAAGAAATGGTGAGAGTAGGACAAGTTGTCACGTCTGTGAAAAGATGGCGAGAGAATGGTATGCATTGGTACAAAGAGAGGCAGAAGGGGAGGGATGCCATTTTCGGGAAGATGAAGACATGAATGTTTGCCAAAGGACAGTTTTTGTATGGAGCGAAAGGGGAATACAAAATGGGCGCCACCCTCCTTCTTCCTCACAGTGTTTAGAACGACACGAAAGGGATGAAGAATTGAATGGGTAAGGATAGGTTTCTGATGTCACTGCAACTTCTTGTAATGAGGGAAGATGGGGTAAGATTATGAGGACATGATTCGTAGAAGGCGAAGCAGGAGGATAAGA
>JADBJO010004303.1:182500-192500 GCA_016801955.1 Conus betulinus | reverse complement strand
AAAACAGGGAGGGGTGGGGCGGAGGTGGGGTGTTGGGGGAAAAGTGGAAGAGTGCTCGTGGACGTGGGAACAGAAGGAAGAAAGAGGGCATCTTTTTGTTTGGCTGGTTCTTGTTTTTTGTCGCTGCTGCTGCTGTTATTGTTGTCATTGCTTCTTCTGCTGTTGTTGTTGTTGTTGTCGTCGTAGTCGTAGTTGTTGTTGTTGTTTGCACCCTGGTTGTGTCTTTTGTTATTGATTTTTCCCTGACCCCTCGTGTTATCTGTTCCTACATACTGTGGTAGAACTGCAGGGGGGGGGGGGGGGTTGTTGTTGTTTGTGGGGTTTTTTTGTGTCATAAGCCTTCAACGTTGCTTCAAATGATTGAAACAATGCACTAGGGCTGAAGTCTCTTTTTCTGCGCCTTCTGTGTGTGTGTTTGTCTGTCTGTCTGTCTGTGTGTCCGTCTGTGTGTGTGTGTGTGTGTGTGTGTGTGTGTGTGTGTGTGTGTGTGTGTGTGTGTGTGTGTGATCACTTCGGGCTTCCCTTGTCTGGCTCCCAGCAAGATGTGTTTCAAGCTGCTCCGGTAAATTTCTGCCTAAATCACTTGTGACTCGTTCAGCATGCCTGTTGAAGGTGCATCAAGTCCTTTGGAAGCCACACGCAATGCTGTGCTGCAGGACATGGCACTGTCCTCGTTTAACATTGAGGGCCGCAGTAAACAAACAGTCGTCATTCTCCGGTTAACAGCGATTACCAACCAGCCCCCTGTGACACAACAGACAACGGCAGACGGAAATACCCGTCACAAGTGAACAGGGACAAACACAGAGCCGAGGCCCACATGGCAAGACAACATAAAAAGATTAGTGAACGTTCATCTTCTCCGTCGGATTTGTTTTTGCCAACGCCACCGAGCCTGTTTTATGCTGACACAACTGACAACAGACAAACTGCCAGTGGTGACACATTTCTGTCCTGTAACCGCCCCCCCTCCCTCCGTGTCCCAGCCTGCATGAAATACACGGCAGTGGCATCCAACAGGACGACAGTCGACACGGGACGTTGTGACAAACAATCTGTAGCAATGGCACACCATGAAGCCTCCATGTCGCACATTGGGCCAGTCGAGCCAGGTGTTGATCAAGACTCTGTTGAGTTCTGTGATGTGGTATGTGAACGATGACAAAGCACTTGTAATAAATGAGACCACCGAGCAACACAAAACTGAAGATGTCAAAGCAACTGAGAATGATTGTGATTTTGAGTGCACAGATGATCCCGACGAAGCAGTCACACAGCGATCCTTCAGACAGTGTGACAATCGGTGATATATTGGCATACCTACATGAAATGAAAAGAAACGTGGAGAGCCTTCACTGTTCTGACAGAGACGACACCAAAGAGACTTCCAGCAACAGCACAGCTGTTTCACACCGAAATGGTGAGGGCTGTGGATGAACATCTTCCCATATGCATTGCCAGTCGTATTGGTTACATCATTTCTTCCGTGATGTTATTTCCTCATTGCGATGCTCTTTTTTTCTTACATGTATCCTTTGTATTTCTTCTTCGGCAGTTATATTGTGAACACCCCCTCCCCAGTTCCCCACGAGAAAGGGCTTTGTAAGCTTATCTCAACAAACTGTTCATCATTCATTCATTCATTCTCTGTTCATTTCTTCATTCCTACACAAGGTTTCTCCTTTTCCTCTCTTTTCTTTCCTTCTCTAAACCCCTTTGTGTTCTAATCTATAATACTCTTATTTACCTCCAGTGTCTTCTACTTGAAATGGGCTGATTTCTTTCTCGTGTGCATGTCAGCATACTCGGTAAGGTAGGAAAGGAATGGAGGTGGGAGTGGGCAGGATAGTTAATTGTGTTTGACTTTTCTTAGGAAGAAAAGGCCGACGCAGGTCCTTCTCAGTGTGTCAACACGTAGGGTAAAAATTTCTAATCTTCAAAAGGACAAAAAATGGCCTCACCCTGACAAAGTAACGAACACCAAAGGTAGTATATCTACACATTGAATGACACGGTAGCTAATCTATTATTGACTTCGTTCAGGCGCGGGTAAGGCTGGAGTTTTAACGTCTCCGCTAAATTTATCACTCATAGATAATGTATAGGGAAAAAAGAAAAACCAGTAGGTAGTGTCTACTTTAGACAATCAGTACATTTTCACTGCCTAGTGGCTTCATTACAACAAAAAGCTGGCATGTAGATCGTGATTAAAGAAAAAATAATATATACAAAAATGTCCAGAACATACACCTTACAGTTAACAAAATAAACAGGTAAAAGGTGTAGGGTAGTAAACAAAGGCAGAAAGGGAGAAGAAGAAAAAAGAAAGAGAAAAAAAAGGCAGAGTCAAAGAGTGATAGAAGAGAGGTAATTTAAAGCACAGAAAGTCTAGAATACAGAGCTGTCATTTGTACCAAAAGGGCAAGCCCCCGACACGCCCCTTTCACCCCCTTCTCCCATCAAGACTAAAACAGTTGAAGAGTGGGTAAAGTGAGAGACTGACAGAGAAAGTCATCCTTTTTGTCATTTGTTTCACGTTAGTCTTTTGTCATCGATTTATATGTAACCAGTCCCTTCACGTCACGTGCTTAGTTTGCATAACGCTGAATCTGATCGTTGTTCTCTGTCCTCACATTAGAGCTATAGAAAGTGTATGTCAGGAAGGGCATACATCATGGGGCGTCAATGTGGGGTGTGACCGGTGGGCATATTGGGGCAGATGTGGAGGGGATACTGGACGTGACATGAGTGGGCTTATTGGAACAGAGGGGGCCGTATTGAAACGGGAGGGGGGGGGGGGGGGGGGGGGGGGGCGTGGATGAAGGGCGTGACGTAGGTGCCTTATTGAGGCGGAGGCGGCGAAGATGAAGAGTGTGACGTGGGTGTCTTTTTGGAACAGAGGGAGCGGATGAAGGGCGTGACATGGTGGGGATATTGGGGCGGATGAAGGGCATGACATGGTGGGGATATTGGGGCGGATGAAGGGCATGACATGGTGGGGATATTGGGGCGGATGAAGGGCATGACATGGTGGGGATATTGGGGCGGATGAAGGGCATGACATGGTGGGGATATTGGGGCGGATGAAGGGCATGACATGGTGGGGATATTGGGGCGGATGAAGGGCATGACATGGTGGAGAATTTGGGGCGGATGAAGGGCATGACATGGTGGGGATATTGGGGCGGATGAAGGGCATGACATGGTGGGGATATTGGGGCGGATGAAGGGCATGACATGGTGGGGATATTGGGGCGGATGAAGGGCATGACATGGTGGGGATATTGGGGCGGATGAAGGGCATGACATGGTGGGGATATTGGGGGCATGACATGGTGGGGATATTGGGGCGGATGAAGGGCATGACATGGTGAGGATATTGGGGGCATGACATGGTGGGGATATTGGGGCGGATGAAGGGCATGACATGGTGGGGATATTGGGGCGGATGAAGGGCATGACATGGTGGGGATATTGGGGCGGATGAAGGGCATGACATGGGTGGGGATATGGGGGCGGATGAAGGGCATGACATGAAGGGGATATTGGGGCAGATGAAGGGCATGACATGATGGGGATATTGGGGTGGATGAAGGGCATGACATGGTGGGGATATTGGGCGCGATGAAGGGCATGACATGGTGGGGATATTGGGGCGGATGAAGGGCATGACATGGTGGGGATATTGGGGCGGATGAAGGGCATGACATGAAGGGGATATTGGGGCAGATGAAGGGCATGACATGGTGGGGATATTGGGGCGGATGAAGGGCATGACATGGTGGGGATATTGGGGCGGATGAAGGGCATGACATGGTGGGGATATTGGGGTGGATGAAGGGCATGACATGATGGGGATATTGGGGCGGATGAAGGGCATGACATGGTGGGGAAATTGGGCGGATGAAGGGCATGACATGGTGGGATATATTGGGGCGGATGAAGGGCATGACATGGTGGGGATATTGGGGCGGATGAAGGGCATGACATGGTGGGGATATTGGGGCGGATGAAGGGCATGACATGGTGGGGATATTGGGGTGGATGAAGGGCATGACATGGTGGGGATATTGGGGCGGATGAAGGGCATGACATGGTGGGGATATTGGGGGCGGATGAAGGGCATGACATGGTAGGGAGATTGGGGCGGATGAAGGGCATGACATGGTGGGGATATTGGGGCGGATGAAGGGCATGACATGATGGGGATATTGGGGCGGGGGTGAAGGGGCATGACATGGTGGGGATATTGGGGCGGGATGAAGGGCATGACATGGTGGTGTACAGATATTGAGGGCGGATGAAGGGTATGACATGGTGGGGTGTTATAGATTGGGGCGGATGAAGGGTATGACATGGTGGGTGTGTTATGCTGGGGCGCGGATGAAGGGGCATGAAATGGTGGGCGTGTTATGCTAGGGGCGTGGATGAAGGGGCATGACATGTGGGGTGTTATTGGGGGCGCGGATGAAGGGCATGACATGGTGGGTGTTATTGGGATGGGGCGCGATGAAGGGCATGACATGATGGGGTGTTGGGCGGATGAAGGGGCATGACATGGTGGGAAAATTATGAAATTGTGGCATGTTTATGGTATGCTATATGAGGGCGCGGATGAAGGGCATGACATGGTGGGCGTGTTATGCTAGATGGGGCGTGATGAAGGGTATGAAATTGTGGGGTGTGGGGCAGATGAAGGGCATGACATGGTGGGCGTGTTATTGGGGTGGATGAAGGGCAATTGACATGTGTTATGGATATTGGGGCGGATGAAGGGCATGAAATGATGGGGGTGTTATGCTAGGGGCGCGGGATGAAGGGTATGACATGATGGGGTATGCTAGGGGGCGGATGAAGGGTATGAAATGACATGTTGGGCTAGATTGGGGCGGGATGAAGGGTATGAAATTGTGGGCGTGTTATGCTAGATGGGGCGCGGATGATGGGCATGACATGGTGGTGATTATGCTAGGGGGGCGTGAAGGGTATGACATGGTGGGGAGATGGGGCGCGGATGAAGGGTATGAAATTGTGGGTGTGTTATGCTAGATGGGGCGCGGATGAAGGGTATGGTGCGGTTATGCTTGGGGGCGGATGAAGGGTATGAAATTGTGGGCGTTATGGGACAGAGGGGGCGCGGATGAAGGGTATGAAATTGTGGGCGTGTTATGCTAGATGGGGCGCGGATGAAGGGTATGAAATTGTGGGCGTGTTATGCTAGATGGGGCGCGGATGAAGGGTATGAAATTGTGGGTGTGTTTATGCTAGATGGGGCGCGGATGAAGGGTGAAAATTGTGGGTGTGTTATGCTAGATGGGGTGCGGATGAAGGGTGGATGAAATTGTGGTAGGCGTTTTGTGGCTAAGGGCGCATAGATGAAGGGCATGCGCATGCACGAGTGGGCGCATTGGGCTAGAGAAGACCTGGATAAAGGGCGTGACGTGGACTGGTATATTGGGGCAAATGGGGCGCGGATGAAGGGTATGAAATGGTGGGCGTATTGGGCCGAGGGGGGTAGAAATTGAAGGGTATGACGTGGTGACGGGTATGGAAGACGCGTATACAGCATATGCCTCTGGTGGTGGTCAGGTATACAGGATATGACTCTGGTGGTGGTCAGGTGTGTACACCATATGACTCTGGTGGTGGTCAGGTGTACACCATACGGGCACTGGTGGTGAGGTATACACCATATGACTGTGGTGGTGGTGAGGTATACACCATATGACTCTGATGGTGGTCATGTTGTACACCAGATGACTCTGGTGGTGGTCAGGTGTACACTATGACTCATTGGTGGTCAGGTATACACTATATGACTCGTGATGGTGGTGAGGTATACACCATGTGGGGCATGATGGTGGTCAGGTATGCACCATATGGGCTCTGGGGGTGTAAGGTATACACCATATGACTCTGGTGATTGTAAGTATACACCATATGACTCTGGTGGTGGTCAGGTATACACCATATGACTCTAGTGGTGGTCAGATATACACCATATGACTCTGGCGGTTGTAAGGTATACACACTATATGATTCTGGTGGTGGTCAGGTCAGGTGTACACACCATATGACTCTGATGGTGGTCAGGTATACACCATATGACTCTGGTGGTGGTCAGGTGTACACTATGACTCTGGTGGTGGTCAGGTATACACTATATGACTCTGATGGTGGTCAGGTATACACCATACGACACTGGTGGTGGTCAGGTATTCACTATATGACTCTGGTGATGGTCAGGTATACACCATATGACTCTGGTGGTGGTCAGGTATACACCATATGACTCTGGTGGTGGTCAGGTATACACCATATGACTCTGGTGTGGTCAGGTATACACTATATGACTCTGGTGGTGGTCAGGTATACAGCATGTGATTCTGATGGTGGTCAAGTATACACCATATGACTCTGGTGGTTGTAAGGTATACACTATATGACTCTGGTGGTGGTAAGGTATGCACCATACGACTCTGGTGGTGGTCAGGTATACACCATGTGATTCTGATGGTGGTCAGGTATACAGCATGTGACTCTGATGGTGGTCAGGTATACACTATATGACTGGTGGTGGTCAGGTATACACTATATGACTCTGGGTGGTCAGGTATACACCATATGACACTGGTGGTGGTCAGGTATACAGCATATGACTCTGGTGGTGGTCAGGTATACACCATATGATTCTGATGGTGGTCAGATATACACCATATGACTCTGGTGGTGGTGAGGTATGCACCATATGACTCTGGTGGGTCAGGTAACACCATATGACTCTGGTGGTGGTCAGGTATACAGCATGTGACTCTGGTGGTGGTCAAGTATGCACTATATGACTCTGGTGGTGGCCAGGTATACACCATATGACTCTGGTGGTGGTCAGGTATACAGCATGTGATTCTGATGGTGGTCAGGTATACAGCATATGACTCTGGTGGTGGTCAGGTATACAGCATGTGATTCTGATGGTGGTCAGATATACACCATATGACTCTGGTGGTGAGGTATGCACCATATGACTCTGGTGGTGAGTCAGAACACCATATGACTCTGGTGGTGGTCAGGTATGCAGCATATGACTCTGGTGGTGGGTCAGCTACCATACATGACTCTGGTGGTGGCCAGGTATACACCATATGACTCTGGTGGTGGTGAGGTGGCCGTTGGTGCAGGGGGGTTCCCATCCGATCATTCTCCTCACTGTCGCAAACCGACAATGCTGAGACCCACCGACATGCAGTGTGTAAAACTCTCTGAAAGGAAAGCAGATTTCTTTGGAAAAGCTCAGGATCAGACAAGTTAAATGAAAAAGAGACATTGTGAGTGTTTTAGTATGTGACGTTCTGTGGTTACAGCCATGCCAAAGTGCCAATATCCCTTAGTTACTGAGGATGCCGTGGTGCTGGATACTGAAGTGGCTGGTGCTCATCGGGTAACATATCATCGTTAAGCAGACGTGGTATTGGCAACATTTTCAGTAGCCGATCAACATCGACTAGCATGTCGCATTAAAAGTAGCCATTGACAAACAGGGTGTCGTAGCCGGTCACTTTGTTGGTAGTCAGTCACACCTAAGGTCGCCAGTCATTGTGGGATGACTGCCTAAAACCCGTTTAGTAGCCAAAGTGATGGTGAAAATGGTACACCCCCACCACCACTACCACCACTACTACTACTATTCTACTACCACCACTAATACGGTTAATGAGCATTAAAATGAGATAAATGAATGAAGTGTCAATAAACCAAACTACAACTGAAGAATAAGGTGACAAAAACAAAACATTCGTCAATAAGTCCAGTATGAAGTAAATCATTTTTTGTTCAAACCACTGGCTATGTATTGTTTTGAATATATAATGCCGGTTTGAAATATTCTGATAGATTACTAAACAAACATTGGGGGATGAGAAATAAAGCAATGAAAAGTTAAAGAAAGTTAAATATAAAGAACACCAGTGAGTGGGTTTGCACAAACAACAAATATCCAGAAAAAAAAAAAACATTCGACGGTAAATCAAACATTGTATTGCTCAGGGTTAGCGTGCTTCTAAGGCAGCTTTTACCAACATTTTGTGTCAATAAACATTCAAGATTCCCAGGACAATTGAACAGTCTGAGTCTGAACCCGAGTGCCAGACTCGTGTCTGAAACACCGACAAGAGCGGATGGAGTTCACTTTAGTCCTGTTTAGGTCTGGGTTCAGTTTGATTGGTTTTTAACTTGAACTCGAAGAAGAATAACACATGGTTTCCATGTCAACAGCGTCTAGCTTTCATTGTCGCCACCTTGTCAGGGGAAATCAGTTTGATGTCATTAACCACAAAAGCGGTCAGCTGAGACCTGCCTGGCAGCTATAACTGAATGACAGACAAGACACGGTTCTTTTTTCTCCTGTCAGTGACAAACCAGTCGCATCTCTCTTCAGAAACAGACTAATAAGAGGAGGAGGAGGAGACCAACAACCAAAATGGAACAACGACGAAACAAAAAAAAAAGGCGACAACAACAAAAGGAGACGAAATACAAAACCGATGATGACAAGAAGAACAGTGCATAACGATAACAACAAGAAGAGAAATAAGGAGACGATGATAACGGAGAAAAATGAAGATGAAGGACAATACAACAACAACAACAACAACACGACTTGAAAGAGAATTGAAAAGAGAAAAGAAGAGCAAGAATTTGTTATACCTGCTTAGAGACAAGGAAACTTTATTTGTAGTTTAAATACTAGTAGATACAATTCACTCGTCTAGAAGGTGGTCGCATTCGTATTAGTCAGTGTATCTGTTTATTCCACCTACTATCCTGTTTGAAGAGTACATTCATACTATTCAGTGTATTTGTTCATTCCACACACCATCTTGTTTCAAGTGTACACTCATACTGTTCAGCGTATCTTTGTATTGTAAACACTATTCCATTTGAAGAGTACATTCATACACTGTTTCTGTTCATTCTATACACTATCTTGTTGAAAGTGAATATTCATACTATACTCGGTGTGCCTGTTTATATCAATATGCCATCGAGTGCATCCCGCTTAAACGATACATTTATCGTATTTAATGTATCCGTGTATTCTAAACACACCATCCTGCTTAAAGGGTATACTGTATTGTTTATTCTACACACCAACCTGTTTTGAAGGGCAGATTCATCTTTTCCAATGTGTCCGTTTAGCTCATACTCCGGATATTTGAAAGGAAGGTTCACTCTATTCAATGTATCTGTTTATTCCTCACAAGTTCCTGTGTAAAATGCATATTCATGATATTGAATGTATCCATTTATTTCCTACGACATGGAACTGCACTTCAGAATTGCTCAAAGCTTTTAAACATGCTGTCAACGTTCCATCATTGTCTTTCCGTTCTTCTGTCGCTTACTGCATCGTTCGCGCCCCAACATTCAGTGCAGACACAAACACGGCTGAACATCATCCACTTCTTTTGTTCTTGGAGCAGGCAACTCGTTGCCTTTCAATTTCTGTCATAGTCCATCGCCCTTCTCCTTTCAAGCAAACCTTAAGCCAGATCTTTTCAAGCCGTCTTTCCTGGGATGCGCTCATTTTCAGGCTTTGGCCCTGCCGTGTTTCGGCCCTCTTTTGGTCTCACCTCTGGTGGCCGCCGTGGCGAAGTGGTTAGAGTCGCGGACTCCCGGCTGGGAGGTCGTGGGTTCGAATCCCAACAGAGTCATGTGGGTTTTTCTGCTGCCCCGACCGGCTCCTACCCAGAGTTGAGTTTGCTGCGGACTCAGTTGGGAAGACTGGGACCACACAGTCGAGTTTCATCCACTTAATGGATGCGTTTCTGAGAGTGTTGCTCAAATTTTCCTGACCAACACTGCAGGTGCATGTATCTCTCGGGCCTGATTGACACCGGGATATATGAAAGGAAGGGAAGCGTAGAGTACAGCCCTGTCATGTAGTCTCAGACCGAATTGGAAATCCGTAGCATCATCTTAATCATCCTCATTCTCATCCATC